>VWZS01010167.1:72912-130963 GCA_013397075.1 Rhabdornis inornatus
GCCCGGGGGGGGGGGGGGGGGGCGCGGCGCCCGCCGCCATTTTGTGGCCTCGGCGTCCGCCGTAACCGCGGCAACGGCGCATGCGCGTCACGCTGCTGGGGCGAGCGGAGCGCGGCCTGGGCTCGGCGCAGGATCGGGGTTTAATGTACCCCCCAAAAAAAAACCCCAAAGCCAGCCCCGACATCCCAAATTGGGCCTTGGCACCCCAAAAACAAACCTTGACACCTCAAATTCCCCCCTGACACCTCAAAGCCAGCCCTGACATATCAAATTCGGCCTTGGCACCCCAAAAACAAACCTTCATCCCCCAAATTCCCTCCTGATACCCTGAAGCTGGCCCTGACATCCTGAATTCGACTTTGACACACCAAAGACAAACCTTGACACCTCAAGTTCCACCCTACCACCCCAAACCCCCCCAACAGCCCAAAGTCAAACTCTGACACCCCAAAAACAGCACCGACATCCCACATTGGGCCTTGGCACCCCAAAGCCAAACCTTGACATCTCAATTCCCCCCCGACACCCTGAAGCCGGCCCTGACATCCTGAATTCGACTTTGACACACCAAAGCCAAACCTTGACACCCCAAATTCGGCCCTGCCACCCCAAACCCCCCCAATAGCCCGAAGTCAAACCCTGACATCCCAGATTTGGCCCTGGCACCCCAAATTTGGCCCTGCGCTCACAAAGCCACCCCTAATGTCCAAACTTGGCCCTAACATCCCAAACCCATCCCTGCCTCCACAAATTCTATACTGACACTCCAAAACCACCTCTGCCCACCCCCCCAGCCAGCCCTGACATCCCAAATTTAACCATGACACCCCAAAGCCTCTCCTGACACCTCAAACCTGCATTTGACACTCCTAATGCAGCTCTACCAGCCCGAATTCGGCTGTGACACTCCAAAGCCACCCCTGACACCCCCAATTAGTCCCCACCACCCCAAATCCAGCCCTGCCAGCCGGGTCATCTGTGTGTCACAGCCGAGGCACGAGCTCAACCTCGGCATGAACCGTCTGGGCCCGGTGAGACCCACTGGAGCGCACACAGCCACGAAAATAAATAAATCAGCAGAGAATTGGCAGCGAGATTCGGGAGTTTCAGCGGGATTAATTCCACTTTCTGCCCTTCCTTCCAGCGCTAGTGGGTTCCTGTTTCCTCCAAAACCCAGTTGTTGTTGGGTTTTGATCATACAGCAGGGATCATCTGCTCAAAGCAATTCCTACATCCCCAAAGCAATTCCTACAGCCTTATATAAAACAATATGCACTCCCAAACCCATAATTTAGGAATACACACAAAACTAGGGACAGGCCATGGCAAAAAGATGAGGTGACCTTAATTTAATTTACGGACTCATTTCTGGGGTGAAGCATCAGTAAGGTTGGGAGCTGAAGAGTGGAGGAAAGGAGGGTTGCATTGAAGAAAGCAGTGAATTTTAGGGGATAGAAACAACAGCTTTATTGAAAAAACAAAAATAGACAAATTGCAACAGTAAGGGGGGAAAATAGTGAGGTGAGGGGGGAAGGAAAAATAGGCGCTGTCTACAGAGGGCTGCAAAGCCTGAGGATGGGCTGAGGGCACGGTGCGCCCGGCCGGGCCCGCTGCCCTCCGCCTCCCCCCGGCGTTACTCGGCGGTGCCACGCGTGTCACCTCGCGTGTGGCCGCCGTGCCCCGTCCCGCGTTGCGTGCCGAGCTCCGAGCCGCGCTAATCCCGCCTTGGCAGCCGCCTCACGCCCCCGCCTCCATTTTAACCTCTTCGTGCTTCCACGCCAGGCGCGGGCCAAGGGGGGGGGATGGAGCGCGTCGCGTGTGAAGGGCGGCTCGCCCCCCGCGGGGGTCATTAATTAAGATGTGCATTAATAGGAGCTGGCGAGGGCCCGCCTTGGCTGGGAGCGGGGTCTGGCCGCGCCGTGCCGGCAGCTGTTCCCGCCGTGCGTGATGGCGGCGGGCGGGGGGGCGGCGGCTCTCACGCGATGGCGGGCCTGACGTGCCGAGCCAGGGTGTCGTGAGGCGCGGCCGTGAGCTCAGCGCTGATCACCGCGGGCGGCGAGCGGGGGGAGCGCGGGGCAGGGCGAGGGGGAAGGCGGGCGGCAGCACGCAGCAGGCAGGCAGGGAGGGACGGGGGAACCGAGGCTGCTGCATCCGCTGAGGAGGGGCTGAGGGCGGCTTGGGCAGAGGGACATGAAGGGATCCAGTCTTGGCGAGCTTGTGTTTGAGGGGGAGCCTGTGCTGGGGAGGCTGAGAGGAACTTGTCCCAGAGAGTTCTGAGGGGATCCAGGCTGAGGGGAGCTTGTCCCAGAGAGTTCTGAGGGGATCCAGGCTGAGGGGAGCTTGTCCCAGAGTTCTGAGGGAATCCAGGCTGAGGGGAGCTTGTCCCAGAGAGTTCTGAGGGGAGCTTGTCCCAGAGAGTTCTGAGGGAATCCAGGCTGAGAGGAGCTTGTCCCAAAGAGTTTTGAGGGGAGCTTCTCCCAGAGAGTTCTGAGGGAATCCAGGTTGAGGGGAGCTTGTCCCAGAGAGTTCTGAGGGAATCCAGGCTGAGGGGAGCCCGTCCTGGAGGAGCAGGTGAGGGGATTCAATCCTGGAGGAAATGGAGGCAATCCTGTGCTTGGGGACCTGAAGGGAGATTGGATGAAGGGCAGCCTGTGGATGGAGGGATCCAGTCCTGGGGGGCTGAGGGGAGGCTGTTGTAGGGAAAATAAAGGAGATCCAGTCCTGGAGGGCTGAGGGGAGGCTGCACAGAAGGAACCTGTCCTTTGGGAAGGTTGAGAGGAGCCTTTCCAAGGGGATCGGGGGAGATGCTGTCCTGGAGGTGTGGAGAGCCTGGCAGAGCCATGCTGAGCCAGCCGGGATGCTCCCTCACCAGGGGCCCTGTGGGAAGCAGAGCACAGGAACAGCACTCAGCTCTGAAGCAGCTGTTTCCTCCCAGCAGGAAACCCCCACAAACCCCGCACTCCTCACAGAGCCCACAGCCCTCTCCACACATCCATGGTGGCTCAGGAGATCGGGCAGCCCCTGCCCCAGGCCTCGAGCTCTGGGGCCATGTGTCTGTGCCCATGGCACGGTGCCGTGTTCGTGCCAGCCCTGGCACCGCTCGGGATCAGGTTCCAGGCGGCATGAGCAGCTCCAAGGACAAACGAACGGGCAAGAACCGAGTGCGTGACACGCAGCAGTCATAAGGCAGCTATTTCCATTGTTTTCCGGCAGGCTTTGTACCTTCTCAAACACACGTGGAAAGCCTCCCGCTGCTTAGAAATCCCAGCCCAGAGGAGCAAAGTCCGTGCCAGTGGGCAGCTGGGGAAAAAGGCAATAAACACCAACACCCTCTTCGCACAAAGTGGGACCGGCCGAGGGGCTGGGAGGGTGAATAGGTGTGTCCACACCTGTAGCATTCTCCGAACAATGAGAAATCCAACTTTTATCCCAGCCGTCTGGCTTTAGGCTGCCCTTGTATTTGCTCAGTACAAAGAACGGTGCAGGGAAGCAGTTTTGCAGCGTTGTCTGCACACAGCTCCTCTGGGAAGCTCCGGTTGTTTTCCTAGGGAGGAGCAGAGCTGGGTTATCTCTCTGTAGGTACACAGGGGATTTGGGCAGGAGCGGGGGTCCCGTGCTGAGCCTGCAGTGCAGGAGGGGTGAGGGGTCAGGAGGAGCAGAGCTGGGTTATCTCTGTAGGTACACAGGGGATTTGGGCAGGAGCGGGGGTCCCTTGCCGGGCCCGCAGTGCAGGAGGGGTCAGGGGAAGGACAGGGCTCGGAAGGCAGCGAGGTCATTCCCAGTGCTCCCTGCACACCGCGTTGGTTCCCCTTTCCCAGCGATATTTGCCGGATTTGTTTGGTTTGCTCCGCTTGCCCCCTCTTTGCAAATGTCACAAGGACGAGAGCGTGGGGGGAGAGGGCCCACAGTGGGAGGATGTTTGGAGAAGGGATCTGAGCGCCAGGGCTACCTGGGAGTCAAGGTCAGGCAGGTCGCTCTGTGCTAAGAACAGAAACTCTGCAAAGCAGCAGGGAAATGATAAAATCAGGAGAAGTGGGGTGGAGCAGGGTGCTAGGGGAGGGCAGAGGGGAGGGAATGGCCCCCCTCTGCAGAGGCACCGATGCCAGCCCAGAGCAGGGCACCGAGCACAGTGCTGGTGGCAGTGGGACATGAGGGGCAGCAATGGCATCCCGAGGGATGTGCTGCTGCCGTGACATTGCCAAATCAAAGTCAAGCTCTTGCCTGCAAGAGCACACGAGGTGACTCAGAGAAAGAAACCATATGATTAAGCAGCAGCTGAGTGCCAGAAGTGAAGAGCTGTCAAGGATAATATCAGGAGTGTGTGTGTGGAGGACAGTGGGTTTATTTGCCACGATAGGAAAGGATTTGAAAGGGCTACAAGACGCTTGTACTGAGTCTGACTTGGCAGCAAGAAGAGTTGGGAAGGGTGCCAGGAAAAGCGTCAGGGATACAGGGCTGGAGTGAGGAGGCAATGCAGAGCACAAAGGCAGCTCCAGCAGTCAGTAACGGGCACGGAGGGACAGAGGGCACAGACCAGTCAGCAGGATGGGATGTGGGGAGGGAATCAAAGAATCCTTAGAGTTGGAAAAGATCTCCAGGGTCATTGAGTCCAACCCTTGACTGATCAAATATCACGTTGTCAGCAGCCCGAGCCCTCAGTGCCACATCCAGATATTCCTTGGACACCTTCCTGGGCAGCCCCTTCAAATGCTGAAAAACCCTTTCCATGAAGAAATTTCTCCTGATATCTGACCTGAACCTCCGCTGGCACAGCTTGGGGCAGTTTCCTCTTCTGTCAAAACATCCAAGCAAAAACCCAACCCCAACCCAACCCCTCTGGTGCAGAGGGGTTGGAGGTTTTGTTCTCTATTTTTACAGCATTCAAGGGCATATCTGAAAGATCTCCTAATGCTCCTGGATGACAATGATGGTGGTGGCACTCCTGGTGGCTCCTCAGGCAAAACAGAACTGTTACCATGAGGGTGAGGTTCATCCGTGCAGGACTCGGCAGTTTCCCAGGAGCCTGCCAGGGAACTCCCATGGGATCACAGAAACCTCATCAATCTTCCCTGTTCCCCCCAGCCACCAGTGATCTGCTCTTTCCTAATTTAAACACAGGAGCTGGAGGGAGGGAGGGAAACGTTTCTACTGCTGGGCTTAAAAAAAAAAAAATAAAAAACCAAACCAAACCAAACCAAACCAAAACAAAAAAACAAAAACAAAAACAAAACAAAACAAAACAAAAAAAAAAAAACACAAAAAAAAACCAAAAAACCCTGAAAATTCTGCCAAAACAGAAACTGCACACAAAGCCCTCCCCACTGGAAGGGGACAAGGATGGATGAAACAAGACAGATGTTACAGCCTTGGTGTGCTACTGGAAGAAGCTCCAGGCAGTGATGAAGGAACTGTGGAGTCACTGTAAAATAGGGAAAGATAAAGAGAAAACACAACTGAAGGAAGCTGAGATGTTTAGAGGATGGAGCCTCCCAAGGAGGATGGTGGGCTCACTTGAACCCAGGGGGCAAGATCAGTGTGTGTGCATCATTCTGAGATCCAGCAGGCAAAAACAACCCTTGGGTCTCCCAGCCAACAACGAAGGCAATGGGATGACCCATACAAATAAGAACTAGTGAGGAGAGCCTTTGCAAGCCCTGGGACTGTGTTATGATATTTACTGGTGACACAGTTCGGGAGCTTTGCTTGGGCTCCTCTCCATCCACTTTGAAACACTTTTAAACAGCAGCAGACAGTGCCTGGCAGGAGGTCAGGCTGCTCCTTCCTGAGTCCCACTTTAGTGCCCAATTCCTGCTTTGCGATTGCCCTGCAGTGTCCTGGCACATCCTGATAAGAAAATGCAAATGTTGCATTTCCATGACATGGCCCGACAATTTAAATTTATCTCCCACGAAGAGATAATAGCAGGTGTGTGTTGATGGCAGGCTGTTGCTACAACAGACTTGTTAAAAAGCTGCCCTACCCTTATATGTGCGGAACTGGGATGAAAATAAGGTGGAATAAAGGTTTTCTTGCTTGGCTTTAGAACCCATTTCCTCATCTGTCAAACCCACTGACTTCAAAAGGAGCAAGATCCCAGCTAACATCCAAATACAGATCATGTTTACTGAAGTGCAGAAATTATGTTTGGTATCTCAAGGTAGATACTGGGGGAGGTGGTGGCCAAAGGAGTTGGACTTGACTCTGCCTCTGTACTGCCCTGACCAAGAACTCGGCTGTCATGTCCTGTGGCCACCTGAGGTGACCCATGGCTCTGATGCCAGCTGAGCTGGCAGCTTGGGGAGCCCAGGGAGGTGCAGGAGCTGTGGCAGCCACCACCTCACCTGGCTGCTTTCTGCAACAGAGCCCTACACAGGGAGCTGCAGAGCCCTCAAGGTGGTTGTTCTGGGGATCCTCTAGCACTGCTCAGCACTACAAACTTTGATTTTCCCATTCCTGTGAATCTGTCAGCAAGTGATGGTTTCCATAAGCTGTTTGCTATTTCAAAGCATCCTAAGTGGTTTAAGAAAGGAGATTTTAGATTAAATTGCTTTAAAAATCTTTTGGTTTCTTTGTGATTTATCCTGAATAAAAGCTATTGAAGAACTTGGCACAGCTGCCAGCAGAAGGCCCAGAGCTGTTGAGATGTTTGGGAACAAGAGCGGGGACTCCCTGCCAGGGGTCCCTGAGCTTTAAGGTCCCTTGCAGCCCAAGCAGCCGTGACTGTGTTGTCAGAGGCACACAAAGAGGTGTCCGTGGCTCCTGGGGAAAGCAAACCCTGTGTGTGACCCGTGAGAGGCAGGGGAGGCTTGTGAAATGGGCCAGTGTTTCCCAGTCACTATGGAGTCACCGAGGGAACAGGCAGATTTTCTTCCTGTTTACACAACATGGCACCGGCAGCTTTGTCCCCATCCCTGGTGACCTGCAGCCACTATTTGGAAGCCGTGTTGACACGCCATGGCGATAACACTTTGCCAGAGGGCTGTTGAGGATGGCCCTGGCCCTGCCTCAGGATGCTGCGGTGCAGGAGGGCTGGCAGGAGATCCAGCTCCAGCCACCAGGGTACAAGGGAGGGCACACCAAAGGTGGCCCAGATATGTCACAGGGAGTTGCTCCCCTGCATCCAGAGTCAGCCCTGTGAGAGGGGCTGGGGGAGCTGGGAAAGGGGCTCAGCCTGGAGAAAAAGGGGGATCAGAGGAAACTTCTGGCTCTGCACAACTCCCTGACAGGAGGGGACAGCCGGGGCAGGATTTGGGATCTTATCCCAGGGAACAGGGACAGGAGGTGAGGGAACAGCCTCAGGCTGGGCCAGGGGACAGCAGGGTGGACACCAGGAAGAATTTAGTAATGGAAAGGGTTAAACTTCATAAGGGGCTGCCCAGGGAGGATTGGAGTCCCCATTCTTGTCCCTGGGGGTGTCCAAGGAAGGGCTGGAGGTGGCACTCAGTGCCCTGGGCTGGGGACACGGTGGGGATTGGTCACAGGTTGGCTTTTCCAGCCTCAGGGTTCTGTGATCTCATCCCTGTATGCAAGACTGAGCCTTGCTGGGAGCTCAGGCTGGACCTGGGGCTCCTGCAGGGGCTCGGGCTGCTGCCACACTCTGTGGGTCCATCTTCAAGTGCAGCAGCTGATGGTTTAAAGCCAAAGGTGCCACTCAGGACCCCACACCCCCATCACACCACACAGGGACAGTGCACTACAGAATTCACCCCTTTTTTCATAGCACTGTGAATAAACTCAAAGTGAATTTATTCCCAGCAGTTGCGGTGAGTGCTTTCGTGAGCCTCCATTTCATGGCAGAAAATTTCATCCCCAAAGAGTTTCTGTGTCGTGTGGTGATGGTGAGAAGTGACAGAGTCCCCGGCTGCACCAGCAGAGCAGCAGGAGCCACGCACGGGCTGTCACAGGGCATCAGTCACGGGAAACCCACACACAGCAACCAGGCTGGCACCCCACGCTGCAGCCTCCTCTCACAGCCGTGGCTGTCCTCCCTGCAGAGCCCAGGGTTACACACACAAACCCGAGCTTTACACACACCCCTGACCTTTACCTGCTGGCCTTTCTGCCAGGGCTGAGAGGAGGGGCTGTTCTGCAAGGTGTGCAGGGTGAGCCACATGCCCCAGCAGGATTTGGGGTGCCCAGCGCTGGGATCAGCTCACAACATGCCCACTGTCCCTGCACTCTCCTTTCTCCCCATTCCTGTGTGGGAGGACACCACACTGAGCCCCCTTTCTGGGGACAGAACCTCCCTTTGCAGATCGAGTCAGATCTGACTCCAAGCCTGCAATTACGGGAGTTCTGCAGAGTGTCACCTGCTGACCTGGGCTCGGTGCCTGCAGAACAAAAGCTGTCCCTGCTGCTGTTTGCTCTTTGCACAATATCCCTGTGAGTACACTTCCCGTATCTGGGCTGATACGGTGGGAGATACTCGCTGTAGTATCTTGCACTCACAGAGGGAGGATCAGCACTTCCTGCTGGGGGTACAGCACTCCCCACCCCGAGATTAGGGGCACATTCAATATTTATTGAGCTGTCACACCTGGAGGCCCTGTCAGGATTAAGCTCCACGGTACCTGGTGCTCTAAAACCCCGATAAGAGCCAGTCCCACTCCCCCTGTGCCATGTGTGTCCCTGCTCAGCACCAATGTCACCATGCCCAGAGCTGCCACCCCGGTTATTTTAAGGATGGCAATGACTTCCACACAGGTGTCACTTTTCAGAACTCTCAAAAATAGAACTTTAGAAAGTGCTTCATGTAACCCTTACCCTGTAAAACCTTCCCAGTGGAGGGGAGGGGACCAGCCAGAGCAGCAACAGGACATGGGAGTTTTGGGAATTCACTTGGATCCAAAAAGAAGCATAATTACAGGTTATTTATACAGAGCCTTTTTCCTTCCCAGACTGCACAGCAAATGGATTGAATCATGGAATCATAGAACCACTGAGGCTGGAAAAGCCCTCCCAGACTGAACCCAACCTGTGACCAATCTCCATCTTGTCCCCAGCCCAGAGCACTGAGTGCCATGCCAGGCCTTCCTTGGGCACCTCCAGGGATGGTGAATTGATGAACTGGCAGAATAATTCTCATTTTACACTGAAAGAGAGGTTTACTCAGACAGGCCAAGCTGGAAGAGCATCCAGATACCTGGATTGTAGAATCATGGAATAGTTTCGGTTGGGAAAGACATTAAAGTTCATCTCGTTCCACCCTGCCATGGGCAGGGACATGTTCCACTATCCCAGGGTGCTCCAAACCCCATCCAGCCTGGCCTTGGACACTTCCAGGGATTGTTCCATTGATTTCAGCCCATTTGATCGCAGCTTTCCTGCTTTGTAATAAATCTATGATCAATAAAAGATAATTCTGTCAAGATGGTAAGGGCAGGACAGGACTGATCACTTCTGTTTGCAAATGTGTGAAGCTCCCTGTGGAAGTGCCTTTGGCCAGTTCTTTATGGGGTTCAGAGCACAGTCCTGTCCCTGAGGCCCTGATTCCCTGAAAACCAGCACTTCCCAGCTGTGTGTCCCCAGTGAATCAGAGGCAAATCCTGTCTCTGCTTTCCAGTCCAGCCTCCCTGTTGCATGGCACTGCAGAACGTGTCAGGACAGCAGCACAGCTGATCTGGCACGTCACTGCTGCACAAGGAAATGAAAATAAGTACAGATTTATGAAGGAAGGCCCATTTCTGGCACCAGGCACGGATTTCCTGGCTGACTGCTAATACCAAAGTGCAGATCCTCTATTTTATATCAGCCAGGGGAAATCCCAGCAGTTCATGCCACAGCATTAAAACACAGGGGTCTAAAAATAGCATTACAGAGCTGGACTGGAAACAGCAGTGAAAACGAGAAAGGAAACCTTGTCCTTTTGTGTGCTTGGTTTTTTTAAACCAAGGATGTTAAATTCAACCCCAAGAGCTCATTTCTAAACCACGGGGCTTGGAAGATGAGCTGGGATTATCAAAATAGCTACTGCACAGGGACATTTCTCTGTTTAAAACCTACATTTATTGAAGATTTCCAAAACTTGCCTCTCTAAAAAGGAGGGCGTTTCGCAGCCTCCGTGTTCTCCATCACAGTTCTGTCATTCCTGCTCAACCACGTTCATTTATCCCGTGATCCTGATAATTAATCCACATGGATAGACTTGGAATTCAGGTATTTCACTGTTTGACCTGCAGATTCACGTTCTGATACAGCCCAGGTCTCTCGTGCTGTTACATTCCCTCAAACTCACAGGGAGAAGAGGAAACAGGGAAGAATCTTTCCTGCCTGAGGGCGCCTTGGGAGACCACACAGGAAAACACATCTCGTTATCCCACCAAAACGTGGGAAAAATCCAACATCCCCAGGCCAGGGAAGTGATGTCAGGGGCTGTAGGTTTCTCACAGTTGGATTAAATACACAACACCCACAAAAATCCCAGCTCAGTTGGCTGGGACTCGAAGTTATCCCAGGAAATCAGCAACCCTTGCAGCACTGCTGACCCAAGGAGATCCTCCAGGCCTTCCTCCGGGGGTGACTCCCTCACAAACGCCTCTCTGGCAGGTTGGGAAAGCAAAGCTTGTGAGAATTTCTCGTGGTTTTCCCCTGGAAACAGAGTTTCCCAGGAATTAGGCAGTCTGAGAGGAAGAGGTCAGTGGGATATTTATACAGCTGGCTGATCAGGTTGCCTTGGTGTGGATTTTCCAGAGGTCTGGTTACTTATGGACCTGCCAATCCATTCCCAAACCTGACTCATTAAATTCACTCACTAAGCACTTCAGTATGGCAATAGCCAGCGTTGCTTTTCCATATTTTGTAGCATTCTTGCTAATCCATAGCAGCTCAGAATGAAAACCACAGGAAGAAAGAGCTAATGAGGTCCTCCAGTAAGGGTCTGTTTATACAACTCCCATTAATGCTAATTGGCCTTACAGAGACACAGCAAGAGGAAAACAGACCCTGGAAGATGGAAAAAATCAACTTCTTTGTGCAGCCAGGTAATGACCCCCTTTCCACAGCCTCGCTCCGTCCAACAGCTACAGCTCTTCTTGCTTTACCCCCCCTCAAAAGCCTCGAGACACGTTGCAGATGACCAGACTGCCAAAGACACTCAGTCACATTATTTATGCTGTCACAGCACATGACTTAATAGGAAAAGAACAATAAAATCCAAAGCCACAATGGTATCAGGGGAGCACTTGAGTTTCAGCATGTATTTGATTTGTAAGTAAGATTTAAATTCTGAAAAACCTGGTCTGGGGAAGGTGGGGAGCAGGGGAGGCTTTAAAGTCCCTCCCAACTCAATCCAGGCTGGGTTTCTGGTTGAGACCAGCCCTGGAGGACTGATGAGATCAGAACAGATCGCAGCTGGAGGAGGCTGCAGGGAGGTGGTGCCCGTGGCTGGCGTGGGGCCGAGGTGTCCTGGCCAAATGTGGTGTCAGGAGCCATCAGGGAGCTCCACGGGGATGTGGCATCTCCCCCCAGCAGAGCTAATCTGAGCAATCTGCTGTGCTCCCCTGCTAATCCTGCCCTGCTCACACCCAGGGCACTGCCCTCAGCTGGACCCTGAGCCTCTCAGTGCCATCCATCCATCCATCCATCCATCCATCATCCATAATCAATCCATCAATCCATCATCCATCAATCACTGCCTCCAGAGCAGCTCCAGCGCTGCTGGGATGGGGCTGCAGCCAAACCAAGCCTTCAGCTGAAACTCATTCCCATAACTATTCAAATAAAGCATCTCCATAACCACAGCCAACGACTGCCAGCAGTTTGTGGAGTGACAAAGAAAGGCTTTCTCAAATAGATTTCATGAGAAGGAAGGTGAAAATGTGGATGAGGGGTTTTGTTGGGGGCCACGTGAAGCCAGCTTTTGTTGTTTAGCTGATGTTTGTACTCGTGGGAATCGTAGGATGGGATCAGATGGAAAACATTGGGATGTTGGGATTGTGCTGTGCAGGGCCAGGAGCTGGACTCGATGATCCTTGTGAGTCCCTTCCAGCTCAGGATGTTCTGTGATCCAGTAAAACCTGACACACATCAAACCCGAGGCATCAAAAGCCTTTTACATGAAGCCCACAACGAAATTTAAATCACAGATAAGGCACATTTAAAATAAATCAGGTTTAGGGTGGGTTTTTTTTTTTGTTATTATTGTAACTACACAGCAACAAGCAGCAATTCCTGTGCCCTCCCACCCCACCGGGATGTCAGCCGTGGACATGGCACTGAGCTACCACTCATCAGCCTAAAGGAGATCATTAAAATTCAGTGTCAATTAAAGCTCCAGCAGTGTGGGGGTGCCTGCCCAGCCCAGGGGGCTGCGGGACCTCACTCCCAACCCATCCATTGCATCACTCCGTGTCCCCAGGCTGCATCTGCATTTTCCCACATGGGCCATTAAATGGAATAATGAACTGGTGTTTCCCGAGGAGAGGAGCTCCCCAGCAAAGTGCTGATTCTGGGAATTCTGGAGGGAGGAAGGGCTGTGCCAAGAGGAGGGGAAGAGCAAAGGCTCCTTCCCAGCCCTGCTCAGAGGGTGCCAGGCACACACATCTGTGCTCCTGGGCCTTCTCCAGCTGCGTCTTGGAGAATGCTAGACAGGAAATTGATGCCACAGGGCAAATATTCATTCTTGCCGACTTCCCTCCCAAAGCAAGCCCAGATTTGCCTTGGCTAGACCGGCTTCCTGCAGAGCATCCCCAGCAGAAATGATGAAAATGTGTGTGAGGTGGAAAAACAAACAAACAAGAGCCTGCCAGATGTTTGCAACACCAACCTGGGAACACAAAGCTCACAGGAGCAGCTGATGCCCACGCTGCAATTCCAGGCCAGGCTTGGAGAAGCTGCCAAGTCCAGCCTTTGACCAAGTACCCCCATTCCCACTGAACCACACCTCAAACCCTTCCAGGGATGGGGGATGCTCTGGGAGCAGGAGGGGGATGCTCGTGCTGCATCCCTGAGAGGCAGGAGATGCATCAGCCAGAGCTGCACTCACTTTGCCACTGCTCCTGTGCCTAGAATGAGTTCCACCCCAGGAACAGTGGGTTTAGATGTGGTTCAAGCTATTGCTCCATGGCCTTTTGGCTGTCAGATTGTGTTTGAAGGAGCCAGGGAGGAAGGGGGAGGTCTTTTGCATAGGATAAAAAAGATTTGTTACTTTGGGAAATTCAGGGAGCAAAGGATAAAAATGGCAAAGGTGCAACAACTTAAATATGGGGGAGGTTCAAGGGGAAGGTACAAATTACCAGCAAATTGGAGAAATTCTGGGGAGTGGTAAAGGTAGGGTTCACAAAGGCATTGTCCAATGAGGGAGGTAGGGGGAAAGCTCAGTCACACAGACTAATGAGACGTCCAGTTTTAGGGGATTTCTAAATGGGAATTCCAAGCAGGGGGCTGGCACAAAGCAGGACTGACAGGTAATTCAGGATAGATTGATAAAGTGGGTGGGAGGGTATAATTTTGGACTAAAGCATTAGCTTGGGCAATAACAGAACACAGCATTAGCAAGAAACACACTGCAACACCAGGGAGGTGAATCCTGCCTTTTCCCTGCCTGCAGCCTGGCGTGGGGATGATGAGGGCTTTGGAGGCATCACGGTGTGCCACATCCCCTGGGTGCCACTCCACATCTCTCCTGGGTGCCACAACACATCCCCTGGGTGCCACTCCACATCTCTCCTGGGTGCCACAACACATCTCCCCTGGATGCCACTCCACATCCCCTGGGTGCCTCTCCCCATCTCTCCTGGGTGCCACTCCACATCCCCTGCCCTGGCTGGGACACTCAGGCTGATCTTTGTTCCCCGGGGCTGTGGAGTGACCGTCTCTGCCGGGGAGATCAGCCTGGGACTCCCTGGCACTTTATTCCCGTTTTTCCCAAGGTTTGTGTCCGGCTGGGAGCCCCTTTGTGGCCAGCCCGAGCCCTGGGCAACCCAAGCCGTGCAGAGAACAAGCCCTGGCAGCGTTTGGACACACAGTGCTGTTCTGGGCGGTGTTATCGCAGCTTATCAGTGACAAATGAGCCATTAGAGCTGCTCAGCCCCTCGGGACAGGGCAAGGACACGGGGACAGCCCGGGAGGAGCAGCCTGGAACGCTCAGCCCCCGGAGATGGAGAATTCTGCTCCCCGATCTCCTCTGGAGCTCCAGCGCCCAGGGCAGAGCGTGGCTGGGAAGGGGAAAGGGAAGGGGAGTTCAGCCCGTGGCTCCCTGCCTGCTCTCAGGCTGCAGCTCTGAGCTCATGGAAAAGGAGCAGCAGCGTTTGGAAGGTGCAGCTGGTCACTGTTATGGGGGCACGGTGCCAATGGTGCCACTTCTCCAGCTGCAGGGAGCCTGGGTGCCTCCTCATGGAATGGTTTGGGTTGGGAGGGACTTTAGAGACCATCCAGAGACCCCCCAGAACACCTTCCACACTCCCAGGCTGCTCCAGCCCCAATGTCCAGCCTGCCAGGGATCCAGGGGCAGCCACAGCTGCTCTGGGAATTCCATCCCAGCTTCTCCCCACCCTCACGGGAAGCAATTCCTTCCCAACATCCCATCCATCCCTGCCTTCTCTCCCTGTGAAGCCATTCCCTGTGTCCCATCCCTCCATGCCTTGTCCCCAGTCCCTCTCCAGCTCTCCTGGAGCCCCTTTAGACTCTGAGCTCTCCCCAGATCCTTCCCTTCTCCAGGTGAACATTCCCAGCTCTCCCAGCCTGGCTCCAGCCCTGGAGCAGCTCTTTGACCTCCTCTGGACTGACCCCTGCAGCCCCACAGTGTCCTGAATGCAAACCAATATTCCTCCTTTCCCTGCTTTGCTGCTTGCAATAATTTATTGCTCTTTGTGCACTACAATGGCCTCCAGAACGTGGTACAAATGTGGGCACTATAAACACTTTAGTGGTTTTATCAAACAGCTCTGAAATGTGCTTCCCATGCCTAATGCTCTGGAAAATGGGCAGGAGTGAGACAGAAAGCACCTGGAACATCTCTGTCAGCAGGAGACTTGTGAGCTCAGCAGATCCCAGCTGAGATTATCTGGAACAGGCATCAGTTGGTGCCTTGGCCTCGGTGCTGCATCCCAGTGAAAGCCAAAGCCCTTTGGTCTGGCTGTGCAAACACCGAGTTCATGGGAAACAAACAGGAATTTGATTCCATCGTGGTATTTACTGCTGCACTTCCCTGTCCTGTCCTTCCTGTGACCCAGCTCAGGGTGTTTGGGATGGTTCTCAATGAACACCCGTGCTGGGGGCAGCAGATGAGCAGGGCAGGCTGGGCGGGCTTGGAACAGCCTGCTCTGGAGGAGGGCAGAGGTGGGAACAGAGGAACTTCCCACCATGAGTGATGGCCTGAAAGAGATGTTCAGTCTCCAGGCTGGGCCAAGAGCTGGGCTCAGAGCTGGGCTCAAAGCCGGGCAGCAAATCCACCCTCTGTATGGACACCATGGGTCACAGAGCCATGGAAAAGGTTGGGAGGGACCTTAAATCCCATCTCATCCCACCCCTGCCATTGGGGACACCTCCCACTGTCCCAGGGTACTCCAAGCCCTGTCCAGCCTGGCCTGGGACACTTCCAGGGATCCAGGGGCAGCCCCAGCTTCTCTGGATCATCTCCAGCAGCCGTGTCCTGCCAGGATTCCACCCCAGAGCAGCTGCGATCCGTGGCTGTGCAGTGGATTCCTGTCCCCATCCAGCTGCAGGGGCTGGGCCCTGCTGAGTGCAGAGGTACAGGGAGTGCACAGAGTGCACAGACAAACAAAGCCCAGCGTGGATCAGCACATGGGAATGTGCTCCCCGTGCACGGGGAGAAGGCAGGAGATGATTTATCACAGCCTAATTACGCATGAGACAACTTGTACCCGGCTGGTTGGACAAGAGGGAGCCCGAAGAAAATCGAGGCAACAACAACCCTTAGGTCAACCTGACATTTGTTGTTGGGTCTGTGGGAAATTATTCTCATCAAAACAGACTTTGTAGCCAGAAGAGAAAAATAAATATTAATGCAGAGGATGTGCTGCAATGGTTGGATGGTGATGACACGGTGGGGATGGAGAAACCCCAAGGGCAGCCAGAGATGCTCCCTGTGTCCGTCCCCCACTTCTCACCCCTGTGTGACAACCTCAGATTTCCACATTATAAACTACAAATAAAAAGCTCCCTGCCCCCAGACTGGGCAGGGGTTTGGTGCTGGGATCACGAGGCTCATGGTGTGCTGTGCTCTGTGCCTCCCATGACTCAACCCCTCACGAGGTGCCAAATTCCCCTCCAGCAGAAGGAAACCCAGGGCCAGTCTGTGCCCACCCTGCTGCCACACCGAGGGCACCTTGGCCTTGTCTCACTCTGCCCCTCCCTGCAGAGTTGAAAGCAAAGGGTTTTTTATCCCAGGCAAAACCCTAGGAGAGCCATAGAAATCCTCTGGAAGTCCTGGGAGAGCCCCCCAGCCCTGGCATCCTGCTCCAAGAAACCTCTCACTGCATCCAGCCATGGTCTCACTCATCTCCAGCACCTCTCCTGCAAGCCTGGAAATCACAGACATGGATTGAAGCCCATGGACACCAGGAGCTGGGGTACATCATCCAGAACCCTGGATTTAAGGGGGTTTTTACCCCTCACAGGGACATTGGAGCTGGGCAGGCTCCAGCCCTGCAGTTTCCCAGTGCAGGCTCAATGCAGCACTGAGTGTGACCTCGGAGCTGACCCTGCTCTGAGCAGGATTTGGTTTAGACACCTCCCAGGGAACCTTCCCACCCCCAGCACCCACTGCCTGCACCTTCCTCAAAGTCACTTCCCCAAAGAGCCCCACAGAGCTGTGCCCAGCAGCCCTCAGCTCCTGGAAGGAAGGGACAGGGAACATTTCCCACTCCAGTGAACATTTCCCACTCCAGGTTATCCTGGACAGCCCCAGAATCCCTGCACAAGCCCCAGCCGGGTCCCTGTGGTGTCCCCCAGCCCCTGGCCAGGGTGGCTACCTGAGGAGCAGCGTTTGTGCCCTGTGCAGGGAGGGATGGTCTGGCTGTTCCCACAGCACCTTTGGGGTGCTGGCTCTTCAATCTCCTCCAGGAACAGCTCCTGCCCTTCTGCCAGCTCCCAAATCAGCTCCTGCTCAAGCTGTTCCTTCCTCCCGGCCTCTGGGGCACCTTTATCCCTCTGTCCAGAACAGGCTGTGACAAATCCCAGGCACAGCAGAGGTGACCTCACCCTTCGCTGTCACCACATCACTGCCCCGCTGCTGCTGCCCTGACCTGGCAGTCCCCAAGCACAGGGTCCCCAAGAAGTCCCCCCTGGGTACCCTCACACCCCAGGGAGGAACAGAAGCTCCACTCATGCCCAGCCCAGCCCAGCCCAGCTCAGCAGGTCCCTGTTGGCCAGGCCACCACTGGTGCCACCCCCACGGGGCCACCAGGTCCCCCCGATGGGCTTTTCCCAAAGGTGTCACCGCGGCCATTCCGGCAGCAACACAGCCACATCCTTGTCACAACCCCTCCCTTGTCACCCGGTGTCATCCTGAGTTCTCACCAGTGACAGCACCGAAAGCAGGGGAGAGGCACGGGAAGGATTTATCTGAGCTGGGTTTATCCAGGGCACCCTCGGGGACACGGCCAGAGCTGGCCCGGGTGTGGCAGGGCTCGGGACGGGGCAGGAGGGACACGGCCAGAGCTGGCCCGGGTGTGGCACGGCTCGGGACGGGGCAGGAGGGACACGGGAGGGGCGGAGAGCCGGAGCTGGGCACTACTGCAGCATCCCAGCGCAGGTGTCACCACCGGTGTCACCGCACCTGTGTCACCGCACAGGCACAGACAGAGCGGGCACAGGGCCAGGGGTGGGGACATCCCCTGGCAGAGCCGGGCTCTGTCCCATGTCCCTGTCAGGAGCAGGATTTGGGGACAGGGGAATTCCCAGGGCTCTGCCCAGGTGTCCCTCGAACAACCGGTGCCACGGCGCTGGCACGCGCAGGAGGCAATTAATGTAATTTGGGGCTAATTAATGTAATTAGGGGCTCGTTCTGCTCCTGCCGGCTCTGCCCTACACAGCTCCAGCTGTGCCCCACACCCCACAGTGCCCAGGGAGCCGGGAATGATCCCACAGGAGCCCGGGATGGATGGACAATGGAGGGGCAGCAGTGCTCAGCTGCTCACCGGGCACTGCTGGTGACAGTGACATGGTGACAGTGACACGGCTGCAGCCCCACCGTGCCCAGTCCCGGGACCAGCCAGGATCCCCGGGATGAGCCATAGGGCCATGGGGTGGCACAGAAGGGGACACCAGGCTATGTCACCCAGGAGGAGCCACCCTGAGCTCAGCTCCTGCAGCTGGCACAGACACTCAGCACGTTAAGGAAACATCAGAAATATTCTGAGTTCCTTGTCACGGAGCTCCCTGCTCATCCCACAGCTCCAGGGAAGAAGGGAAGGGAAGGGAAGGGAAGGTTGGGGCAGACCCCACCCAGGGAGTGTCCCCGGGCATGGGGCTGTGGAAAACGACCCAGAAAAGCAAAACCCCGTCATAGCATCCAAGGAAAAAAACACAACTGATATGGAAAGTGGGAGGGAAGACAAAGTCCCGGCTCGGAGCAGCTGTCCCACCTCCCACTCCCATCCTGTTCGTGCCAGGCCCAGCCTGGAGTGAGGGAAGGACTCAGCACAAACCCAGAGAACAGCAACCCCCATTCCATGGCTTGGGCTCTCAAGTCAATCCAAAATCTCCATTTGTGCAGAGCCCCCCAGTGCCACGCCTTGGACACCTCCGGCCCCTCGGTGACTTCACCTTTCCTGAGGCTCCCTCCACTCCTCCTGCCTGACCCTGGGACCTTTGTGAAGCCATTCCCTGGGATGTGAGCAGTGGGTCAGGAGCAGCTCCCACCCCACCGTGCCAATGTCTCCAGCTCCAGCAGAAGCTCCCAGCACTGCCGAGAGCCTCCCCAGACACTGGGGTCACTGGAGGCAGCTGGGTGTGCCCTCCCCTTGTGCCCACCTGCAGCTGAGCTCATCTCAGGTAACCAGGAGTGATCCAGGAGAGGAACCAGCAGAGGGGTGCTGGTGGGAGTAGGGAATTCCCTCCCTAAAAACACGTTTTTATGGCAAAACACGTTTCTCTGAGACGCCAGGAAGCTGATGTGGAGCAGATTGTCACAAGGCACAGCTCCAGACCCAGCTGGGTTCGGGGACAGCCCCAGGACACTGAGGGTCCCCTCCTGAGCCCCACAGGAGCTCCATGGAGGGCAGCCAGGGCTCCCCAGCCACACCTGGCTGCTGCAGGAGCCTGCACAGGGAGACCATTCCTTGTGAAGGTCTCAGTGAGGACAGGACACCTCAGGTACACCCAAACCACAGGCCTTGAGGTGAACAATTAGAGGGGTTTGGGAGAGGAGGAACCTTAGAGCCCATCCTATCCCCACCCCCTGCACAGGCAGGGACAACAAGTGACAGACTGTGTGTCCCAGCCATCCCAGGTTTTAAACCCTCCCCACAGACCATGCCAATCTGTTCCTAATTTTCCCTGATTTTAGGAAATGATCTAATTGTATTGTCCTGTTTAATAATTCAAAGTACAAGCAGGGGGTAGTTTTGTGATCTCTCTTCCAGTCCCTCTGAAATGTGATCATAGAAAAGTAGTGGTTGGGACAATGACTTATTTAATATCCTTGGGATGAAATGTGGTTCTGAGTCCCTAGAAATGGCCATGCTGAAATGCTGAGATCAGGGCGTGACAGGAACAGAACGCCACGGAAATGATACCCACAGCCACATTCTGAAACATGAACATTTACTAACATAAATAAACAGTGTTTTATAACAAAAGGCACAGATTTTCAACTATAAACAATGGAAAAAATATGTACAATTTCCACCTAGGGAATCAACCAGCAAGTGCACAGTTGGTCACTTCAGATTTCCTTCCTTCCAAGTCATTCCACCAGCGAGGAAGCGTCCGGATTTTATTCCCCCCCACCAAGACAAACTGTCAGATGGAGACGGTGCTGCTGACCTCCTCATACTGGATAATGAAATAGGGGTAGCTCTGGTCATCATTGAAGATGACAAAGATCTGGGGCTCGAAGTAATTGTCCACGCAGGAGTCGTAGAGGTCGCTGGTGACGCTGCCGGGCTCCACGGGCGGTGGCCTCCTCATGGTGTGGTTGCCCACCGTGTACCTGCCCGTGAGCACCTTGGCCAGGAACATGAAGTGCACGCCCTTGGGGGAACGTTTGGAGAAGTTGTGGGAGTAGCTGGCTTTCCTGGCAAAGTAGCTGCCCTGGCCAAACATGGTGGCGTGCTTGCCACACACCCGCGGGTCGAAGTTGTGCTTGCAGATCCCGTCCACCACATCCTGGGACGTGCCATGGAACAGGTGCCGCTCGTTCATGATCCTGTCCAGCCCACACATCTTCTTGGACATGTATTCCTTTTTCCTGGAACACAAAATGGGAAGTGAGGCTGGGAATTCGCTGCAGGTCAGCCAGGGAAAAGTTGTTTTTGTTATGGTATCACCCTCTGGAAGAGCTGAGCTGGGAGAGGAGATACAAATCTCTCTCTCAAAATTCCTCCTCTAGGAATATCCATTATTAAAGAACTGCAATTGCCTTCTCTTACCTTTTATACTTCTCCCAAAGGAACTGGTTCTGCACTCGCAGGATTTTCAAAATCTTGTATTTGGTCTCTGGCACAGTCTTGTGGAACAGGTTATAAATGGTTCTGTAGCTTTTGTCTTCCTTCAGAACAGGCACTTGGATGAAGTCCTGAGCTGGATCCATTCCAATCCAGGTCTCGGGGTAGAAGCTGGGAGAGGTGACAGCAGCTGGGGACAGGTGGTGTGCGGAGGCAGGGTCGGAGCACGGCGAGGGCACCACGGAGCTGCCACCCAGGGTCCTGGGGAGGGACAAAAGCTGTGCTCAGACACCCTCAGCAGCCTCCAGACACCTCCAGATCAGCCCCAGAGGGGCTGAAAAGCCTCTGATTACCATGGCAGCGTCCAAAGCCACGTTGGACAGGGCTTGGAGCACCCTGGGAGAGTGGGAAGTGTCTGCCTGTGGCACTGGGTGGGATTCAAGGGTGGCACTGGGTGGGATTTAGGGGTGGCACTGGGTGGGATTCAAGGGTGGCACTGGGTGGGATTTAGGGGAGGTACTGGGTGGGATTTAAGGGAGGCACTGGGTGGGATTTAAGGCCCCTTCCCAACCCAGGAAGACTCTCACTGCCATTTACACAGCCAGATGTGGATTTGCATTTGCAGCTGGTTCTTTTCCTGCCCCTCCTCTGGGAATGCTGCCTGGAGAAGAGGCAGGGCTGAGGGAGGGAGCTGTGGCCAAGAAGCCCCATGGAAAACCTTTGGAAAACCCAGCCAAGGGGACCAGCAGGACCCTGCTCTGACCCTCCTGCAGCTCTGTGCAATCTCACACTCTGGAAGCTGCTGAGCTGACACCAGTGACCTTTGTGGTTTGTGCTCCCCTGATCCCACCTAGGGGAGCAGTAAATCCTTGTTCCCTGGATTCTCCCTCCTCCTAAAGGGAACACTGGGACCCTGTGGCACCTGCAGGGCTCAGGCTCACACCAGCACAGCTCCTGCAGCTGCAGGAACTCGTGGAGCGAGCTCCAAAGTCCACCAAGGAGGATTTTCCCCAAGTATTTCTCCAGGAAAAGCTGCCAAGCCCCACAGTGCCCTGGAGCAGGCAGCAGGGCAGAGGCACTGGGGTGGAGCTGCTCTCCAAACCCCACAGATGGCCAGAAATCAAATCAAACCCAAGGAAAAGTGCTGGGAGGGGGAAGTTTAGTGGAAAAAGGTCTATTTTTAAATCAACACATGGAAAGCTGGGACAGCCCTCCCACTTTCCAGGGAACACTCTGAGTGTTCACTGGCTGCTCCCTCCTGCTCCAGGCCAAGGCCAGGATTCCCTTCATTTGCATGGATTTGACTCAGCTCAAAGTTCTTCTCACTGCTTATTAAGAGCTGAGCAGAAACCCAGGAATTTGTTCTACAAATTACTATTAAAATAGCAATCAAATACCAAATTTGTTTTTAATTTGGTTTTCCTCCTTGATGAGCAAATGGGTACAAAAATATTCCTGCAGGGCCTCATCACTCACACTGGACTGGAAAACCAAGCAGAGATTGCCAGGAAATCATGGATTCATGAGGAAGACATCAAATCCAATAAAAATCCTGCAATCCTTTGGTGTGCTTTGTTTAGTTCTTCTGACTGGTGTAAAATATTTATATTATTTATTCTACAGGGGAAGCCATTAAAAAGCCAACATTTTTCATTCCTATTCAAGGATTCTTTTCCAATTTTTAAACAGATTTAAGCATGTGGGAGGTGAGGGAAAGAACAAATCTCAGGTAGCATCATGTGGGAAGTGGAGGCAACACTGACTCCTGAAGGATAGATCCCATAAATATTTAAAATACTCTTGTTCTTGCCAAGAATCCATGTTTTTAAGTGAGCTTTACAAGGGGTTTGGATAAATAAAATCAGAATGAAGTTTGATGCAGAACAGAACCTCAGAGTTTACTTTGTAGGTTTGATAGCTGGCACAGACAGTTCTGGTCAATCCCTCACGAGTGGGAATTAATTGGGAATTGCACAATTTTAGCAGATCACTGTGGTAAAATAATCCCAGGCAGCAAAACACGAGGAGGAGCCCTGAAATCCTCATTTTTCATTAGGATGAGAACCAGGACTGCTCTAACCAGCAAGTCCACTCTTGTTTTTTAATGACATTCTCCAGTTTCTCTCTAATAACCTGGGGTTTCCTTCCTGTAAAACCCTATTTAAAAACACCTCCCAGCCCACGTGTGCTGAGGCTGTGACCAAACTCCAGAGGGGTGAGGGCTCTGTGAGCACACCCAGTGCCCCCAATAAAGCAGCAGGGGATGGTTTGGGCTGGCAGGACCTCAAACCCCACCCAGTGCCCCCAGTAAATCAGCAGAGGATGGTTTGGGCTGGCAGGACCTCAAACCCCACCCAGTGCCCCCAGTAAACCAGCAGAGGATGGTTTGGGCTGGCAGGACCTCAAACCCCACCCGGTGTCTCCTCCTGCCAAGGCAGGGACACCTTCCACAAATGCAGGATGCTGAAAAAAACCAAGAATTTGACAAACCTGATGTTCCAACACCCACATTACAAATTCCACCAAGGAGTTCCTCAGACAAATGTTACTTTGGGAAGGGGCAGGAGCTGCCAGCACGACCCAGATTTTGGATTCTCGTTCCCATTTCCCAGCCCACAGCCCAGGAACAGCAGTGCAGAGCAGGGGGAATTGCACATTTGGGGGATACCTACTGCAGGAAGGGCATGAGCAGCACGCAGGAACGCAGCAGGGGCCTCCTCTTGATCTCCCTACGGAAGCAGGAGTTCTGCTGGAAGCCATCCCTGATGTTGAGGATGTACTGGTTGTGCCAGGTGACAAAGCGAACCTCGCGCAGCCCGCGGCAGCTCGCCTCCTCGATCAGCCTCACCACGGGCTGGGGAGAAAATGGGGGAAAATGGGGGTGAAACGGGGGGGGGAAATAGGGGTGAAATGGGGAGAAACAGGGGGAAAAGGGGGGACAATGAGAGGAAAAAATAGGGGGAAAATGGGGGAAGGAACGGGGGAGAAAATGGGGGGAAATGGGGGGAGACAGGGGGGAAAAGGGGGAGAAACGGGAGGGAAAATGGGAGAAACAGGGAAAGGAAATGCACACGTGAGAAACCACACGCTCCAAAATTCACATTCCTGTCCTACACTGCACAAACCCAGCCTTGCAGTTCTCCTGCAGCTCAAGCACCCTCAGAGTGTTATTTGTGCTGTTTCTGCCCAACTCTCTCCAGTTCTCACACTCAGGAATTATTTCTGGGACTGCCAAGGAGGTTTCATTGCAAACATCAGCTGTGCCCAGCCCAAGGGCTGCACCCCACAGCTCTGGCAGAGCCTGTCCTGCCTCAGCAGAGCTCTGGGGACAGGGAAATCAATTAAAAACTGCCCAGGTAAATGGAGGTGCTGTTCTGAAGTGTTTTGTCCCACTGTCATAAAAACATGTCAGGCTGCAGAAGGATTTCCCTGGCATTGCCACCAGCTGGTTTGCTCCCCAGTGGGACACTCTGGGCAGCCCCCATGGCTCTGATGTTTTCAGGGAAATTCAAGCCACAGGATCACAGAACCACAGCCCAGGCCAGCAGAGCTGTGCCTTTATTGCTTTCTCAGTTCAGCACTGACTCTCATCCTCCCAGGAACTCCAGATCACTCACTCCCCTGAGTGCCTGCAGGGGAACCAGGCTGGACAAGGAGAGGTTTGGTGAGTGCTGCATGCAGAGTTTGGGGCTGCAGGGCTGGGAAGGGGCCATACCTCAGAGTACTCTCTCCAGCCAAAGTGGTCCCTGCAGAAATATTTCCACACTGTGTAGCAGCTGGAGCTGGAGCTGGGGCAGGAGGCCGTGGACAGGCGCCGCATTTGGTCAAATTCTGCACTTTCATATAATTTCATCTGGTTCAGATCCACCCAGAACTCCTGGCCCCTGGGAAGAATGGCAGAAACACACAATTCTCACCTTTTGTATCCCATTAAACCCGTGGTTTTCAGCACAGAGGGACAAAACCTCAAACCCAGCAGTTGTCTGAGAATCCCAGAATGGTTTGGGTTGGGATGGAGCCTGAAGCTCATCCAGTGCCACCCCTGCCATGGCAGGGACAGCTCCCACTGTCCCAGGGACTCCAACCCCAATGTCCAACCTGGCCTTGGGCACTGCCAGGGATCCAGGGACACCCTGTGCCAGGGCCTGCCCACCCTCCCAGGGAACAATTCCTTCCCAATATCCCATCCATCCCTGCCCCCTGGCAGTTTAAAGCCATTCCCCCTGTCCTGGCACTAAGTGCCCTCGTTAAAGGTCCCACAGAGATTCTTTTTGAGAGGTGAGAACAGAGATTTCTGAAGAATCTCTCCTCACCAACTCACCAAATAAAGGTCTCTGTTTATAAAATGAAGCAGTTCAGTGGAACTATTTGCACAGAGAGAATTAAGCACGTTGAACTTTCAGAAGAACAGGACACACAACCCAAATTTGGTGCTGCAGAACAGCACAATTCAAAATAAAACTCCACGAGTTCTCAATAGCAGGACATGACCCCAAAAATAAGTTTCATTTTCTTTGTTCCCTGAATGTGCTCAAAGAAATAACAAAGGTGTAAACTTTCCAGGACACTGGACTGAGGAGGTTATAACACTGAGATGTTTGTTCAGATGAATGCAGCCTAAATAAGGATATTTAGGATATTATCCTTCTGAAGAACTGTAACCCATGAATCCCCCAGGCTCTTGCCCTCTAGACAAACCTCTTAGAGGTTATGTACAAGTAGATGAGTGGAGAAATGTGTTTTGAAGTGCCTGAACCACGTGTGGTTTGCAGCTCCTCTCCGAGTTCGCGGACGTGTCGCGAGTTACCGCAAACAGGTTCCGAAAAACCAGAAACGCTGCGAGCAGCAGGAAATGAAAGCAGCTCCCAGCAGAACAGCTGTGACACAGCACGGCTCACTCTCAGCCCTGCCACGCTCAAACTGGTGATCTTCTCTCTCTCTCTGACTAAACCAGTTCCTCTCTGAGCCAGAAACGAGCCCCGAGCAGCTCAGGGGCTTCAGAGCCCCAAAGGCACGGGAAGGTTTTGGGGCTGGCAGAGCCACACTGAGCTCAGTGAGGCAGGCACTGACACTTCCTGGTGACACCAAAGACTGAGGTTTCATCTTGTTTGTGCACTTGGTGGAGGCTGCAGGGGAAGGACTCTCTCAGAGATGAGCCCAGCTTTGGGTGGGGGACTGAGTGTTTGAACTCCTGTATGAAATAAAACAGCACTTATCGGATTTTAGCTTCAGAAGATCAGAGAAATCCCAGCTTTGGTTAAATTGGAATAGCCCTCTCAGGCCATGGGGTCCAAGCATTCCCCCAGCACTGCCAAGGCCACGCTGACCCATGTCCCCAAGTGCCACATGCCCAGGGCTGTTAAACCCCCCCAGGGATGGGGGCTCAGCCTGTGCCAGGGCTGGGCACCCAACCAAGAGTTTAATTCTGCAGCACAGGTACTGAAATGGCAACAGCAGAGGCAGAGGTGCTCCCATGGCGAGGCAAAGGGGAGGAAAAGTCCCAGGGAACATTCCCAAGGGATGGCCAGCAGCAGCAGGCAGGGCTGGGCTGTGACAGGAGCCTCTGCAGCAGGGCAAGAGCACACAGAACCCACCTGAGCCTCCATCTGAGCAGTGTTCCCCCAATGTTTCCCCAATTCACACCCAAGAGAGGGGATCAGTGCCAGGGCAGCACATGAGTTTCAGATTTTACTGAATTTGCCCCCTCAAGTCACGCTGCTTCTCTCTGTGGTGACCGTGGGAGGTGACACCTCACACTGGGGACACATTTTCCTCTCAGCTTCAAGGCTCCATCCTCAGGGGACAAAAGAACCCAAAAGCAGTGACTTTGCTGCTTTTCCTGTGTTTATTTTTTAAAGGTTGGAAAGGCCGTTTTTCCCTGCCTTTACCACTGGTGACTGGGGTGCTTGCAAAAGCAATCTTCTGGAATTTTCACAGCTGGTAAACCTGAAACAACTGCAGGCACGCTGGCCCATATATGTATGTGTGTATACATATACACAGCTTAGATTAGTGCCTGGCAGGGAAAATAATAAAAATAAAAATAATAACCCCCCCAGCTCTGGATCAGGAAGTCCCTGAGGCAGGGCTGCTGGAGGAGGAGAGACTGTACCAGAAGTTGTTTGTTCTTGCCAAGAACCCACTCCTGGCCACTCCTGAACACGAGGTCCTGGGCTGTGAGGCACAGGTAAGTTCTAAAACTGCACAGCAATGAGGAAGTTGAACACATTCCCCTCTCTCCCAAGGATTCCCTATTTCCTAATCAAACCCAGCACACCTTGTGCTTGCAGGGCAGCACAAACACGGTGTCCCTGCCCAGGCTTGCTGTGCTCTGGATGTGTTTGGGAGAGGTTTGCTTGTTTGTTTAATTGTTAAATTGGTAGAAGATGCTCCTGGCAGGGTGTGGGACTCGAGGACCTTTAAGGGTCCTTTCCAATCCAAACTATTTATGTTTTAGAGGAGCACAAGCACAGCTCTGAGGCTGCAGAGCTGCTACAGGCAGGGACCCTAAAGCTCACCCAGTGCCACAGGCAGGGACATTTTCCACTGTCCCAGGCTGTTCCTTGGACATTCCAGGCATCCAGGGGCAGCTGGATCTGGACACCCTGTGCCAGGGCTGCCCACCCTCACAGGGAACAATTCCTTCCCAATATCCCCTCTATCTCTGCCTTCTGGCAGTGGAAATTCATTCCTTCTCGTCCTGTCATTCCAGGCTTTTCCTAAAAATGAATGCTCCACATCACACTTGCCAAAACCAACTTCCCAAAGGAAAAAAAGCACTCCTGTGAGTGACTACAAGAATGACACTCTCAGTTATTACTCAGCTCAATTCCCTCCTGATTTCAACAAATCCCAGTACCCAGCAGGAAGGAACTTCACAATCACTGCCCCTGCTGAGCAAATCATTGTCACAGCCCCTTTGTGTCCCCTGGGATGGGCAGTCCTGTCCCAGCACTGTGCCTGCTGCCTTACCTGGGAGCAGCTCCTGAGAGCAAACCCTGATCTTTGTTTCAGGAAGAGCTGCTTTATTGCCAGGAACAGCCTGACCTCAGCCTGCAGCCAGGTGACAGCTGTTCCCCAAAGTGCAATCTGTTTATTGACAGGAAACAAGAGCAGGGATGGCAGAGATTGCTGGATCCTCACAGCACCCAGGGCCTCCCTGGGTCTGTACAGCCAGAAGCCAATTAGTTTCACTGGGTGTGGAAATGGTGCTGCAAAGTGCAGCAAAAAGGAACCCAGACAGAACAAGGCAAACACTTCCAAAATCACTTCAGGAGTTTTATTCTTGCATTCCTCCTGGAGAGGAATGAAAAGCAGCTCCCAGGCTCTCAGAGGGTATAGCCAAGAACCTCCCCCAAACCAGGCAGAGGGACTCTCAGCTGGTTTCCATCCCCCTGTTATCACTAAAACATGCCTTATCTCACACACTGTGGCACTGTGTGGATCACACAGAAAACTTCTGAAATTTAACTATTTGAGGGGCCAGGGACCTGCAGAACTCCCCAAAAACTGCTGCCCCAAAAGACTGTGATGCCCCTGGATCCCTGGCAGTGCCCAAGGCCAGGCTGGACAGGGTTTGGAACACCCTGGGACAGTGGAAGGTGTCCCCAATGGCAGGAGTGGCACTGGCTGGGCTTTAAGGTCTTTTCCCAGCCAAAGCACTGTGTGATTCCACGATTCCATGCCTGAAATGCCTCCACCGTGCTGTGGATGGTTTTTAACACGTCAAGCACATTCTGTCAGCAGCAGAGGAGCAGCCATCCCACACACAGAGGAATGAAGGAAAACCAGTTTCCTGTACACTGCATTTCCCTGTCCCTTCACATGCCCCCTGATAACCCCAGTGGAACACTCTGTATTTATGGGTAATGGAATCATTTAGGTTGGAAAAGACCTCCAGGAACACCACGTCCAACCTTGTCACCCAGCCCAGAGCACTGAGTGCCACCTCCAATCATTCCTTGGACACCTCCAGGGATGGGGACTCCAAACCTCCCCGGGCAGACCCTCCCTGTGCCTGACCACCCTTTCCATGGAGAAATTCCTGCTGATATCCGAGCTGAGCCTCCCCAGGACAGTTTGAGTTTCCTCTTGTCCCATTGCCATTTACTGACCTCACCCCAGAAGCAGGAGTGTGCACAGACAGAGCAGCTCCCACTGCAGAACCTCCTGCTTGTCCCTCACCCATCCCATCCTGGCCTCTCTTCTAGCTAGCAGCCATTTCACAAAACTCACAGAAACTACAGGAAAAACAAAGACAAAGGAAAGAAATCAAAGCAGCAGCCAGAAGCTGCTGTGTCAGGCGAGCTGGGAGCCCTTTTTGCCAAGGGAAAGTGGAATTTTCAGCCAAAGCCGGGGGAATTGATGGGTCAGGAACTGCAGAGTTGTTTTAAACAAATCCTCCTGTAATCTCCAGTGCTTGTTTTGAAAAGCAATGTGTGCGTGATAGGACAGGTATGGGGAAACCTGCTCAGCTCCTCAGCCAAGTATTTCCCCTTGGCAAAGAGCATCTTAAAATATCCCAACGTGGGCATCTCCTGCTGGAAAGCAGCACTTGGCACTGCTCTCTCTTTGCTGCAAGCTGGAACTTCTCCAGGGCCTCTCCTCACAACTATGAAGAAAACTGAGTGCTTCTTAATACTTTAACCTGTTTAAGTTGATGTTCCCCCATTTGTTTAGATAGCTTGGTATGTGGCTGTACATACTTGGCAGATTCAAGAATACAAAGAAACCTGAGTAATTTATGATAAATACTCAATTTGAGGCCAAACTGCAAGAAGCAGCTGAAGGAGCTGCATTACAAACTAACTAAACGAGGTTTACCACTCCTGTGAGATCACATTCCCTTAGGTGAGAGGCAACAACTCCATGTGTGTTTTACATGACTCACCTCAATAACTTATCACCATCATTACTCATCCCAATAATTAAGAGGAAGGAAGGTTTATATAAATAGCTCCTTGAAGAACACCCTAATTTAGAGCCCATTCCCTAATTGAGCTGGTGGCCAACACTTTCTGGAAGGGCCCAGATTATGGCAGTCCCACTCAGTGGGACACAGGGCACAGAGCAGAGCCTTGCTGCTCACACAGAGTGCTGAGCAGGCTTTTCCTCTGCCTGCCAGGGAGCAGACAGAGCCTGCAAAGCTCGTCTGACCACGGCAGATTAATGGCTTTAACAATAATGCTGCAACCGTGGGATGCAGCACTGGCTGGGCACGTTCACAGCTCCCTGAGCTGCCAGGGGACACAGCACAGGGACACTGGGCACCAGTGAGAGAGGGACCCCCAGGGAACTGGGATCCCCCCAACCCTTGGCAGGTTCTCCTCACACAAGGTGATGTTGCATAAGAAGCTGGTGATGATGCACAGTAAAACTTTTGACCTCCCACCTCAAAAACCCGGCTTTAAATCTTGGCAAGTCAAAGTTCTAAGGAGGATCAGGCTCAAAGTTTGAAATCAGAAGCTCTGGGCTTAGATAGAGCTTCACTCCAAAGGTCTCAGCGACACTTATCCAGACATGAAGCTCTTCCAAGGTTGGAAGGGATCTTAAATATCAGCTCATTCCACCCCTAGGACACCTCCCACTGTCCCAGGCTGCTCCAAACCCCATCCAGACTGGCCTGGGACACTGCCAGGGATCCAGGGACAGCCACAGCTTCTCTCCCCAGGGTCTCCCCACCTGCACAGGGAGGAATTTCTCCCCAATATCGGCATAAATGTGCACTTTGGCAGAACCCACCCAGCCCAGCAAGGTCAGCTCTGTATCCCCAGGCCCTGCCTCCTGTGTCCCACCCCTCACACCCAGGGAATGTCCTGTCTCTGGCACACACTGCCAGCCCTGTCCCCAGCTGGCTCAGACAGAAATCCATGTCCCTCAGCCCCACCAGGCTGGGACCTGCACACCCAGTGCAAGGGAGATGTCACAGCAGCTCCCCAGCCTGGGGGTGACTAAGCCATGACCAAGCTCTGTGTCCTTGGCCATTAATCACTCCCAGGTCCATCCTGTAGGACACAGAGCTCATGTGCAGTGATGGATTCAGTGACACAACTTCTAAAAGGAAACCATTTGCTCATTTGCACAAAGCTCAAGGTTAAATCATTGAATGGGCTTGTCTCTGGCTGTGCCGGTTTGTTTTCAGAAATCACTTCCAACACTTGGGAAATAGAAGTTCCTCTGTTGTAAAATACAGCAAATTTTATCTGATATGCACTTAGAAGATTTTTCAATTTTTTTTAAAGACTATATTTCTTCAAGACAATTCTACTACATATCCTACTTCATTTTCAATGTGGGGCATCCATATTCTGATATTGCAATCACTAAAAAAACCCTGGCACGGGGTGCCCAGAGCAGCTGTGGCTGCCCCTGGATCCCTGGAATGTCCAAAGCCAGGTTGGACATTGGGGTTTGAAGCCCCTGGGACAGTGGAAGGTGTCCCTGCCCATGGCAGGGTGGCACTGGGTGATCTCTAAGATCCCTTCCAGCCCAAACCAGTTTGAGTCAATGAAAAAGGTTGAATTTGGTGTCTAATCCAACATCAAACCAAGGGAAAGTAAAGACTAACGCTGACTTTAAGCACTAGATTTGGTCTCTGGTGCCAAATGAGAAATCTCAGCTCAATAAATGAGAATATTGAGAAAGCAGAGATATCCTTCCTTCAGGAACTGAAAGGAAGAAGTAGTGAGCAGAATTCTGAAGGATTCAGGTGGCCAAGGCAGTGTGAAGTTTTCACTCCAGAAATGTCACTTTGAACTGGAGTTGTGCCAGCCTGGCAAACTTCTCCACTCTTATCTGCCCTGCCACAAGGTGCACCACACACTCCCTTCCAGAAAAAAACCAAAGCAGGCTGCACCTTGCACTGACTGGACCCTGCCAGCATCACCCTTCCCACTGCTCCTCAAACTGGAACCTGCTGGGGAGGAGCTGAAGCAGCTTTAGCTCTGGGGGTGCAGGAGCCCACACGGGTCACACAACCACATCAACCCAACACCTGTGGGCTAAATTTAGAAAATGAGTCAATAAACACAGCTCTGTCCAGAGAAAACAATAACTCCCAATAACTGCTTTCATAGTGGAGATGATTTCTGCCAGGGTGGCTCAGGTTGCTGACAGGGAATTAGCTGAAACACCCCCGTTTACTGTCAGTGAAGTGACATTTCCCAAGGTGTCCCCAGAGCTGCCCAGCTCTGGTTCAGCTGTTTGGGATGGAACGGTGCAGACTGTGCTGGGAGTGCACAGCCAGGCTGTGCTCACAGTGACACAGAGCAACTGCTCTGTCATTCCTGTCCCCAGCACTGCCAAGGCTCTTTCATGCTGCCACTTTGTCCAACTCAGAGAAAAGACTTAATTAGGAACGCCAAGAACAAGCACAGCATTCCACAAGTCTCTGAATTCCTACAGAGCTGGTTTTCTTATTTCACACACTCCAAGTCCTCCAGCTTCAAGGAGCACATTCAGTGCAGTTTTACTTTTACAGGTGTACAAGATTTTTTTTGTTGAGTTAAACTCGTTGGATATAAATCGGGAAACATCATCCCAGGGTTTCTAACACACCTGGATACAAGTATCAGGAAAAAAAAAGGCACATCCTATTATATCCCTGCCTTCCCAGCAAGGGAGTAAATTCAGTTACCTACCGATACTTGACTTTGATCTTGTCATTGTCAGGGTTGCAGTAAAGCCTTTCCAGGTGCTCCTGGGAATCGTTGGTCACACTTTGCCACCTCTGTGTTGCTGTCCTCCTCACCTGCCAGTGATAGGGTAACACTGTGTGATGCTTGGGACAATCACTGCCATAAACACAAGTGCCCTGGAGAAAATCCACACAGATTTCAATCCCGTCCTCCTGGTGGGTGTGATACTGCAGCTGGTTCAAGAGCTCGAACACCAGGTCCAGGGAAGCTTCTTCACTTTTATCCTGGAATATCCCAGCACTGAATTTATTGCTTGGGGTCAAGTTGTATTGCATTGGACAGCTGTTCTCCTGGAGCAAGCCAGATGTGTAGCTTTCCAGAACCTTGTCAGGGAACAAAGGACAAGCTGCACCATCACTAGGACTTGGGTGCAAAGGATGATCCTGGAATGATTCATTACCATTATCAGCAGCAGTTCCAGGAGTTTCTGGGGAGAAACCTTGCTCTCCTGACTGGACATCCTGCTCAGGATGCCCGGGGGAAGGGTGAGCTCCTGCCAGCTGTCCCTGCACATCTGGAGCTGTTGGCATCAGCACAGTCACGTTATTTTCCGTCTGGGGACAAGAGGTACCGAGGTCCAGAGTCTTTTTCACAGCAGGTTCACATAAATCTCCGTGGCCACCACGCTGCCCTCGGGGCACAAAGACTCTGTCCAAGGCCCCGGCTCCCAGCAGGCTGGTGAAGATCGGCCTCAAAGCCCGCAGCGTTTTTGAGTCCAGCCTCTTCTGCACTTGCTGCTTCTTCTTGAAGCAAGGCTTCACCGGTGGGATCTTTTCAGCCAGTCTCAGCTGGGGAGAAAAGTCCTGTGCAGGAGAGCACTGCATAGCTGGGCAGGGAGCCTGGGGCACCACGCACGCTGCCTGCGGCTCGCTGGCCATCGCACACAGACCCTGCTCTCTCCAAACCACTCTCAAACGTCCCAGAGCCTCCCAGCAATCAACCTAGGGCAGAAAGGAAAACAAGACAGTTAATCTCTCTAATTGCTCGTGGTTGACACGAACAAGATCACCCCTGGAGAGGATTTCGAGCCAGCAGCAGCAAACTCCTCCCCTGGCTGTGACTGCGGGTAGCCCTTAGGCACGTAAAGCATGAAAACAGCTAAACTCGGGCTAATTAATCCCAAACCCACACTCCCCATGTCCCCGCACATGCCGGCTCTGTGACACTCCGGCACGCACAAATGGTCCCCCGAGGGAGGAGGGAAAAGGGAAAAGGGAAAAGTCCCACGCCTCCCCCCTGGCAGGATGCTCAACAAACAAGAAAGAGCGCTGGGGTTCATCCCACCCCACAAAAGCGAACCTGACAGCGCTGATTTCTGCGCCTCCCCCACACACAGACCTGAGCAGCATGAGACATCCCCCACACACATTTCAGACGTTCCTGCAGCATTTCCTCTCCCACCGGAGGAGCAAACCTACACATTCCCATTCCATGCGCGTGTGTCCTCCCTCGTGTCACCTCCCACATCCCCCGGCAGCACCGCCGGGGACCCACGGCAAAACTTCCCACGGGCTTCCCACCACGCCATCCTGGAATTGTGAGCAATCCCAGAGCTCACAGCCCGTCCCTGTCCTGTCTCTGTCCCTGTCCCGCCCTCGCTCCGTGCCACCGCTGCTGACACACGCCGCGCCGGGCAACAGGAATTACAGCTGGCCAGGGAAGCAAACAGGAGGGTGATGGTTACTCAGGAACCGAGAAAGACCTTGCTTGCGAGATGCAGAATTGTGTTGTTTAAAAGCACAATTAAGCAGTGTGCCTCGTACGTCACCAAAAAGCAAGTGCTATGCCTTTTAATCAGGAATCCTGTAATATTTGATTACATTTAATTAAACCTTCCTCAATCTCACATGCAGGCTCGAGGCTCAGAGTGGAGCACATTAAGGATTACTTCCTGGATGAATGCATTCCAATCAAAGTTACTCCTCACTTCAAAACAAAATCCCAAAAAACTGAGCAAATTTGGCAATAAAGTCTCACTACTGACGATTTGCTCTGGAAAATTTCTCATCGAGCCTTCCGTATTTTGGAACATGCATTTGTAAGGCTTTTCCATTTCCCTGGGAAACAGCACGTCAGAACTGCCAGGAAAAAAAAAAAAAAGTTATGCCTCGCCAGTTTTCCCATTTTTAGATTAAATTTAAAGCAACTGGTGCATCTGTTTGGCAGTTAACCCCAAAGTCATCGGTGTATCTGTAATTCCTCCACAGGCACAAGACAATTCCTCCAAACCACCAAAGGCACCTTCAGGTAACTCCTCCAAAGGTTTAAAAATCCTCGACTCCGGAGAGAATGAGATGTTCCCGTTCCCGCAGCCAGGTCTCAGTGCCCTGGCGAGGAGCGAGAGATCTGCCAGGGCTGCAGGAGCCCGCAGCGCCAAGGTGCTGAGCAAGTGACTTCTGATCTCCTCCAGCCATACCTCTGGTGCTGCTTCAACATTCCTATTCCTCGCTCCGCCAGCATTTTAAGTTTTGCTGCTATTTTTACAGAGCCGCCTGAGTGAGCAGAGCCGAGGAGGATCCCGCAGTGACTCTAAAAATAAATCACCATTCCGGCCGGGCGTGCGGCTGTGCCGGCGGTCCCGCAGCAATGCTCCCGATGCCAGCCCGGGGGGGGATCGCTCCCCGAGCGCTCACATCGCACGCGAGCCGCGGCTGCTGCGCTCCACAGAGCGGCTTTAGGCACCTTCCAACAGCGAGCAGCAAAAGCAGCAGCGCAGACACACAAGCTGAGCGCGGCGGAGCTGCAGCTGGGACCTACCGGAGCGGGCTCCCTCGGCGCTTCCGACACCAACGCACGGTAACTCCAGAGCGGGATGGCTTTTCTGCTGGGGAGGAGGTGTAATAAATACAGCGCTGGGGGGGTGCGGGGACGCGGGGACACCGTGCGGGGTCAGCAGCGCCGTGGCCGTGTCCGCTCCCGCAGCCAGGGCCGCTGCCGGCCGCTCATCCCGCACACCCCGCACAGCCCGGCCGCGCTGCTCCCCGCCCTCCGCTTAAATAGCGCTGTCGAGGCAGCAGCGACGGCACAGCGGCGAGGGCAGAGCCAGCCGGGGCGGAGCGGGGCGGGCCCAGCCGGTTCCCCCGCCCCGGGCAGAGCAGGGCCGCTCCCGGTTCCGTCCCGTCCTCCCGCGGCGCCGGCGGGGCTGGAGCACGCCCCGGTCCCGTAACTCCTCGCCCAGTGCCCGCAGCACTCCCCGGGTCCTCACCTTGCCCCGGGTCCTCAGCTTGCCCCGGGTCCTCAGCTTGCCCCGGGTCCTCAGCTTGCCCCGGGTCCTCAGCTTGCCCCGGGTCCTCAGCTTGCCCCGGGTCCTCAGCTTGCCCCGGGTCCTCAGCTTGCCCCGGGTCCTCAGCTTGCCCCGGGTCCTCAGCTTGCCCCGGGTCCTCAGCTTGCCCCGGGCCCGCAGCTCGCCCCGGGCCCGCAGCACGCCCCGAACCCGCAGGTCTCCCCGGGTCCTCAGGTCGCCCCGGTCCCGCAGCACTCCCCGGGCTCGCAGCTCGCCCCGGGCCCGCCCCCTTGTTCAGCAGAAGCGAAAGCGCCGCCCGGGGCCGTTCCCGAGAGCGACAGCACAAAGGGCCCCTTCGCGTTTCATTTATCACGCACCGAGCGTTTCGTTTCAGGCTGGGAGGGAAGGAGGGAGGGAAGGGAGGGAGGGATGTCCCCGAGCACGGCGCTGAGTGCGTGGGGCTCGCACGCGAGCCGGGAACACGCCGGGAATGAGCCGGGAATGAGCCGTGTCAGCTCCAGTCACGCAGCACGGAGGAACACACCGTCCTCAGGGAAAGCAAGGACGGCACTCCGAGCCCTTCCCCGCGCCGCCGAGCTCTCGCTAATTAATGAGTAAGAGACAAAGAGGGAGCCCATCCCGGAACAAAGTCACCCTGACTCACTGTGTGCAGCCGCACGCTGCCCCTGGCACGGCGCTGCCCCGCTCCGGGCTCTGCTCCTGCCGCTGACACACTCCCGAAAAGCCGGCGTGAACTCCAACAGGCTTCCCGGAGAGGCTGTGGCTGCTCACGGCCAGCTTGGATGGGGTTTGGAGCAACCTGGTCTACGGAAGGTGTCCCTGCCCGTGGCAGGGGGTGGGGTGAGATGTTTTAAGGTCCTCTCCCAACCCCAATCGCGCTGTGATAACTGCAGGCAGCTATTGTTTATTGACAGGGTATTTTACAGGCGGCACTGGCTAAGAGCGCAGTTAACTCCCTTTGTCCCAAAGCCGTGCCCGTGCTGTCACAGTCCGTCTGTCTGTACGTGTGGTGCAGCACGGGCGGTGCGGTGTCCGTGCTGGCCTGACATGCTTCCCTGCTGAATCACTGCCTGCTCCCGGAGAAAACCCCAGCAGGACACAGCCAGCAGCTCACACGGACACCCACCACAGCCACATCCACAGCACTGATAATGGCCAGATAAACAACTGATAAAGCGGCCAGTAACTTCAGAATGTGACATTCACGTTGATGGAACACCTATTGTGTTATCTGCCCGGAGAAGATGGGGTTCCCTATCCCTGGAAATGTCCAAGGCCAGGTTGGACAGAGCTTGGAGCAGCCTGACCTTTGGAAGGTGTCGCCGCCCATGGCAGGGGCTGGATCCAGATGAGCTTTAAGGTCCTTCCATCCTAACTGGGCTTCCAAAACCCGTGTTCTTGTTTTCTTTTTAAAGCCAGCCTCTCATTCCTTGTGCTCAGTGACTTTATGAAATTACACGTACAGAAAACACAGGCAGCTGGAAGGAAACTTGTTTTAAGGTGGCAGAAGCTGTACAGCACAGTAGGAAAACATTGCACAGCTGCGTTTGTAGTGCAGGTAGGATATGCCATTTTCCCAACAAATTATAGAAATGGAGCTCCATAGAATCACAGACTTTCTGGGGTTGGGAAGGACCTTAAAGCTCATCCAGTCCTACCTTCCATTATCCCAGGCTGCTCCAAGCCTTGTCCAACCTGGCCTTGGACTTCCAGGGATCCAGGGGCAGCAACAGCTTCTCTGTGCCAGGATCTCCCCAACCCTCCCAGGGGAGAATTTTATCGAATCCAAACCAACTCTTTGTCAGTTTGAAGCCATTCCCCCTTGTCCTGTCCCTCTCCAATGCAGCTGGAGAGAGAATGACTCAAGAGAAGCTGAGTAAAGGTGGCTTCCATATCTGCAGGAGCTGAAAACCAACAATCGTCTATAAATTAATTGAGCTCTTGAGTGTCTGAAGGATCAGACAGAGCCTCCCAGTCTGTCTGGACTGGAGTGTTCCCGAGCAGGGTGACTGGGATGCGTCACATCCTCCTTCAGCGAGAAGGAGCTGCTCACACACACTTTATTTATGTGGTATTTATGTGCCACCAGCAGAACAGAAATTGCCACTTTGGAATAGCTCCGTTCACGCATGAGCTATAAATAAGAGGCACATATGGCTGATCTGCACACCGGGGTGGGCACAGCTCCCGCTGCACTGGGGCTGGGAGGATGGAACCAGGCAAAGGCAGAGGCTGCAATGACCATCTTTCCCCAAACAAATATATAATTAAATAAAACACAGCACACCAGACCCTCGGACACCCATTTCTGAGGCCATCCCACACAAACATAGAAAGAAACACTGACCACCATGAAAGCATGATCTCATCTTTAAATACATGTTTAAAACTTAAGCAAGAGAAAGAAAGCTTTAATTATTTCTTTCAGATGGTAAACGGCCCCAGCTGAATACAGCAATTTACAACTCTGACTTGCAAATACAGGATAATCAGTATGCACAATTGGATTCACTGATGAAAAGAGGGGAAACATCTGACTTAAATGTTTGTGATAAAACAACAAAGCTCTCAGGCTCCAACACATTTTTTTCTAATGACAGAACTCCTTTTCCACCTCAACTCTTGCACAATGAGCATTCTTCACTTCCTAAAACACACCCCAGTACAGGAAAGTTCATTGTCCTTTCTAGTGTTTCACACAAGGCAACAAACAACACATCTACCAAAGGGATCACAGGATGGTTTGGGTGGCAAAGACCTTAAATCTCACCTCATTCCCACCCTGCCATGGGTGGACACCTCCCACTGTGCCAGGCTGCTCCAGCCTGGCCTTGGGCACTCCCAGGGATCCAGGGGCAGCCACAGCTTCTCCGGGAATTCCATCCCATCCAGCCCTGCCCTCTGGCAGTGGGATCCATTCCCTGTGTCCTGTCCCTCCATTCCTTGTCCCCAGTCCCTCTCCAGCTCTCCTGGAGCCTCTTTAGGCCCTGCAAGGGGGTCTGAGCTCTCCCTGGAGTTTCCTCCTCTCCAGATGAATATTCCCAGCTCTCCCAGCCTGGCTCCAGCCCTGGAGCAGCTCCATGGAATCCTCTGGGCTCTCTCCAGCAGCTCCACATCCTCCTGTGCTGTGCCCCGGATCTGGGGGCAGCTCTGCAGGTGGGGTCTCATCTGAGTGGGGCAGAATTTCCCTTCCTCTGCTGCCCACACTGGGCACAGGAGGTTCTGGGGGCCAGGCTGGGTCACGTTGAGCTCCCAAATTCTCCTCAGAGCAGCTCCCAGTGCCTGGATTTGTGCTTTTCCATCCCAAAGCTCGATGGCCAGTGCTAATCCCCTGCAAATGCCACCCCGAGCTCTACCCTTTGCCAGCCAGGGTAGGTGAGCACCCAGGGAAAGGAAAGGTCAAGCATGCAGACATTTATTAAAATTTAACAGCAGGGAAAAGGGAATCTCTGGTGTGCTGGCTGTGTCTGTGAGGGGGAGACGATGCCAGGCAGGTTTCACTGATGGGAAGAAGAGGCAGGAGGGCAGCAAAGGTTTATTTATTCACAGCTGCACTCAGGAAGCCTTGGCTGGACTGACACCTACTGGGCTCCACTTGCTGTGCTCGGTCCTCAGGACGAGGAAGGCAGAAATATCACAGTCTAAACATGCCAAGATGAAATTTCCTATTCATTAAATTAATTTCTTAATGAATTTCTATTCATTAATTTCGTTCTGTTAATTCATTCCATTCGTCTCCAGACTTTATCTGTTAATACATGATAATCTAGAGCAGCTCAATGGAAGAAGGTGCTGCTAGTCTTTAAAATAAAAATTTTCTTGCTGGTTAAACATTCACTGTGTGTTGGGCAGTTTTTAGTAAACCTCATATTTTTCTTTTTTACACTGCTCAAAAGAAAAGTGTCAAAACTAGAGTGGTTCTAATTAATCAATGAAATCTTTTAAATTCAGACCAAACTTTTACATTTGCAGCTAGCAGTAACCAAAGTAATTTCCTTGGTCTCAAATTCTCCCTCTTTTAATATCTTGTACTACTAATTAAAAGTTTTGGAAGCACAGCATGTTATTTCTCCTACTGAATATCAAGTCTGGTGAAAACAGCATTTATCAGGAAAAAAATAATGCATTATACATGAGTACCACCACACCTCTGGTTATTTCACTATCAAATAATCTTATCTCAGGAAGTGATTTAGGATTGATGAATTTGCTCAGGGAACACAGGATTCCAAGGTGGGCCGTTTTCCTGGAGATTTGTCAGGAGTTAATCATTTCTGCAGAGGTATTTTAGTGCCCCAGGCAGAGGAATGGACCTCGACCCTTGGCCTGTGTGAGCAGACACCAGCTCTGTGCTTTCAGGTCAGCACAGCAGCACCATCCAGCTGGAGCCTGGTCACTCCTGAGAACTCCTGGCTATCTCAGAGAACGAGAAATCATGCAGCACAGAACTATTTCCTCTTTCTGTTCTATCACTCACACTCAGGTCAGCAGTTTTTCCAGAACTCAGCCATCTAGGTGGAGTTTCCTTCTGCAGCTGGACCAGTCTGAGGGGGAATTTAATGATGCTTCCAAACTAAAACAGTAATATTTTTAAAAATCCTTACACTTTATTTTTTTAAAATGCATGTAGTGAGCATTTGTAGGGAATCAGGTAGAGACTGAGACCAGGTAACACTGGACAGCAAAAAAATTCCAGACTGGAGGGACACACTGGGACTGATTTGCTGAAGCACCCATCCGATTTGGAAATTGATGTAAATACATAAATTAATACATGAAATGAGTCAAAATATGCCCACAGTGGGGAGAGGCTCCTCTGGTTTAGATGGGATTTTGCTGAACTGCTGCACCCTCTCGTGGAAGTCTCTTAAATCCATGTAAACCCTGGCAATTTATTCAAGGCCAAAGCAGCACTTACCAATCCTCAACGAACACAAACTGATTCATAAAACACCACTGAACTTTTTTTAGGATAATGGTGATTCTGGAACACCTCCCAGATGGATCCTGCCAGCAGGTGAGCAGAAATGTGTGGATGGCAGTGCTTTGGTCCTTCCTCCTTTAGATCAACTCCTTTTAAAACTAAACGAAATGGGAATGTTCCTTTAAAAAGCAGCGTGGGCCAACTGAAAGCTAAATACTTTCTAAAATCACCAGCTAGCTCCACCTAGCAGACAGACAGTTTACTATCGACATTCGAATAATGTAATTAACACCTAGTTCTGTTTTACCAACAGGTAATTTACTATCTACATGCAAATAAAGTCCACTCCTCAAGCAAAAATTCCAACAAATTAACAAAAGGATGCCTGGCAGATAACAGCACTGGCCTGTTTAACATCTGAAAACCAACTGCTCCTGGAGAAGTTGAAGGTGTGAATGAAGATCTCTGTAGATATCCCTGGAAAAGGTCAAGCCTTACAAGAGAAAACGGAGAGGCCTTGTAAATTTGAATTCCTCCCAGGCTCTGCACGGCTCAAACAGCAAGGAGGGAAACAGGAGTGTAAACACCTTAAACTGAGAATAACGAAACAGCATGGACAAAACCAATGCTAAATTCAACAACACATTTTTCTTGTAAGATGCAGGAACTGAAGAACCAAAATCTCAAGCTCAGGGAGCAGCTGGGGGGCCCAGACTGCAGAACACCGAAATAAAACCAGCCCCAGGATGATGCAGAAAGAGCCAAATGCCTGCTCTGCTCAGCAGCTGTTCTTGGAAACAGCCTGCAGTGCTGGGAGTAGATGCTCTGCAAATGAGAATCTGCATTATGGACATTTCTTTCCACAAGAATTCTGTGTGGGAGCACACTGGAAGTGCTTTATTCCTGGGATCATCCATCTGTGTGTTGCTGGATCCAGCATTCCTGAAGGGTCCAGGATACTGCCTTGCTTCGTTCATTCTGTTCATGATTTTCTTTTACATTTCCTAAAGTTTTTTAAATTTGGGAAAAAAACTTGGTAGAATTTTTTCTAACCAGGCTCAGGTTGAGCCATGACTGGCCAGCTGGATAACACAAAGTTTTCTGTGGATGCATTAATCCCCAACTGTTCCAGGAGATGAAGCAATCAGTAACACCCCCTTCTATTCCCTCAGCCAAACATTCCTCACATGGCACTTCAGCTTTAGTTCATCCTTCTCACTTTCAGAATTAGCATTTTAGGAACAGTCAGCACAGGGATGGTCAGCTCTTCTGACAACACAAAATGTTCCCGTGGTTCAGGTCCAGGTGCTTGCCAAGCTGGAGGCTGCAGGAATGGGGAGCCAAAGACTGAGGTGGGAAGTGGCACGGAGCATCCTGAGCCCCTCCCACACTGCTGAGGGATGGAGCAGCAGGGTGGGTGGGTGCCAGGATGACACAAACCAGGCTCAGAAATGCCATCTGCCTGCTCCCTCCCAGTGCCAGGGATCCAGCCTGCTGAACTGCACCAGGATAATCCCACTGCAATCACCTCACACACCCCTGATCCCTCCCACTGCTCTGGGATAATTCCACTGCAATCACCTCACACACCCCTGATCCCTCTCACTGCTCTGGGATAATCCCACTGCAATCACCTCACACACCCCTGATCCCTCTCACTGCTCTGGGATAATCCCACTGCAATCACCTCACACACCCCTGATCCCTCTCACTGCTCTGGGATAATCCCACTGCAATCACCTCACACACCCCTGATCCCTCTCACTGCTCTGGGATAATCCCACTGCAATCACCTCACACACCCCTGATCCCTCTCACTGCTCTGGGATAATCCCACTGCAATCACCTCACACACCCCTGATCCCTCTCACTGCTCTGGGATAATCCCACTGCAATCACCTCACACACCCCTGATCCCTCTCACTGCTCTGGGATAATCCCACTGCAATCACCTCACACACCCCTGATCCCTCTCACTGCTCTGGGATAATCCCACTGCAATCACCTCACACACCCCTGATCCCTCTCACTGCTCTGGGATAATCCCACTGCAATCACCTCACACACCCCTGATCCCTCTCACTGCTCTGGGATAATCCCACTGCAATCACCTCACACATTCCTGCTCCCTCCCACTGCCAGGATAATCCCACTGCAATCACCTCACACACCCCTGATCCCTCTCACTGCTCTGGGATAATCCCACTGCCAGGATAATCCCACTGCCAGGATAATCCCACTGCAGTAACCTCACACACTCCTGATCCCTCCCACTGCCAGGATAATCCCACTGCAATCACCTCACACATCCTCAGTGTGGGGACCCTGTGAGAGCCATTTTGGGGCTGCTGCTCAAGTGACACAAGCTCACTGTCCCATATAGAAATGACTGCTTGATTGCCTTGATGTCGTGGTTATTTTCCAAACAGTGCCTCTGATATTGCTTTTCAAAAGTGGTCATTTCCAAACTGTTCCCAGAATAAATGCTGAGCAAGGCTGAATCTATTCCTAGACATGATTTCATTCATGTGGTCCACAGGCACAAGAGCCTTAAAAATGCTAAAGAAGGAAACTGGAGCAGATGAGACCATTTCAAAACATCAAAAATGGGTCACATATGCTACACACTGGGCTGCCTTCACCGACAGCAAGTGTCACAGAAATCCAGCAATTCCCAGCTCTTAGAAACGATTGACACCTCTTTTGGGGGCTACATTCCAGTGGAAAGTGTCCCTGCCCATGGCAGGGCTTGGAATGAGATGAGCTTTAAGGTTCCCTCCAACACAAATCATTCTGGGATTCTAAACCACACGGAGGGACTGATTTTTCTGGAAACTAACACTGATTATGGCTCCAGTTTGAAACCTCAGACACCACAGAATGTTTCAGGAAAAGCACAGCACACAGGAGAACTGGAAAGCCTCTCACTCACCCAGTTCTCACACACAGGGAGGAGCTGCTCAGCTCACGAGTGTCATGCTCATCCAAAGGAGGTTTTCCTTTGTATTTAAACAATTCCCCATCAGCTGATCCCAAACTCAGCACATTAATACCTTCCTGCATGGTAAACTGCAGTTATCTGACACAAAGGTGTTTTGAGTCTATGCACACATAAGTGGCAACAATAAAATAAACAAAGCAAATCCTGCCAGGAAATGTCACTGTCCTCATTTAAATTTTTCACCTTAGTCCCCCTATTACATTTAGAGAGAAAGTGAGAGCAGTAAAGACAAGCCACGTATTTTCAGAATACTTATCACTGCTGCTTCAGAAGAAATTTGGTAAGAAACCCAATTGCCAAGTTACAAAGACAACAACATTCATTTTCCTGTCACAACAGAACTTTTGCTTTTGGGTCACAGAGCCATTGCTCCTCTGACCTTGATGCCTCACATTTCCAACAGCTTCTGAATGAGGGCTTAGCCAAGATGCAAATTTAGGCACTTAAAAACAAAATCTGAAATTGTTTTATTTATTGTCAAGTAAATGAAGTGGTGGCCCTGTTTATTTTTGGGGAAGCATCTATGACACACTCAGGGTATGAAGCTCTCACTGTACACAGAGTTCTGCCTGAAGCCACAGTTTGCCAGAGGCAGGGGCTTTAAAAAAAGCAAAGTGCTCATTTGTTTTTTCAAGCAAATCTTTTATCATTCCACTGCCTAAATCAATGTCCTCTTTCATCCTAATGGGGAGACAGATGGTCACTGGGCAGATTTCATTCCAAAATGACAGCGTCCTTCCCATGCAAACCAAACCAAGAACAAAAAGACTTAATTACATCCCACCACAACACAAAACAAACGAGAGGAAGGAAGAAACCTGGGCAAGGGCAGAGATAATGACTAATCTAAATCTTGAAACCATCTTAATTTCCCCCACAATTTCCAACTATTTCATACAACTCTAAGCACACTCTTTGATTAATTACTGATGCTTTCTACTAGAATCACAGAGAGGTTTGGGTTGGGAGGAACCTTAAAGTCCATCCATGGGCAGGGACACGGTGGGTTTAACCTGTTTTACAAAGAAACCAACCCTGACCTCCTCTCTTGCTGAAGAACCATCCTCAGCACACTTTTGGGAATGCCACCTAAACTGCATTTCCCACCTGTGGAAGCCAGGAACTGCTGGAGGCACTTCAGGAGAGGTTCACCCCTGGCAGTGCCCAAGGCCAGGCTGGACAGGGATAGGGGCAGGGCTGGAATGAGCTGAGCTTTAAAGCCTCTCCCAGCCCAACCCATTCCAGGATTCCACGATGAGGGGAGGGCTGGGTGCCTGCTGTGGCAGCTGGGGAGCTGCACACCTGCCCTCTGTGCACAGGTATGGTGCTCACAGGTGTTCCTGCTGCTCCCCAGAGCTCCTGTGCTTCATCTGACAGGTTGGTGTGTCCCCAAAGCCAGCCTGGGAATCCCTGCAGGAGACGGATTTCCAAGCCTGCAGGAAGGTCTGGCCAGCAGAGTAACTCCCACAGCTGCCTGCAGATAACATGGCATCCACAGATCCTGTTAGCACACTGCATCAACACACTCTGAAATTAAAACCTGCTCTGTTTGGTCTTGGAAATTTATTCTGAGCTCAAAAAGCAGAGTCCTACTGCACTCAAGTGTTGTATAAAGCTCTGTCATAATGAATTCACTTTGATCATATTTAACCTCATTTAAATTTAATCTCATTTCCATGTAGCATTTCCTCATGGCATGCACCTGAAGTGTTTTCTTGGAAGCAGAAGACACTAGTAGCTGGAGAGAAATAAATGGGTGAAATTATTTGAATTCAATTTTAGAAAAATACATGCTTTGCTGAATGAAGTTTACACCAAAACGTTGAAAATATGAAGAGGATTGGCAGTCTAGGGGACAAGGAGTGCTGCAGCCAGCCCAGGCCATGGGGACAATGCCTGTACCCCACTGGCAAGCAGGATGTACCCCTGGTGCAGGACACTGATGTTCATCCCAAAATCTCTGCGGGCTGTCAGCACAAAGTGAAAAGCAGTGAGAAGCAGGGAGGGCACTGCACTGCTCCCCGAGCTGGGGTGGAGCTGGGGAGAGCAGGAATGGTTCTAAAAGCCTGAAACAAGACAGAAACTCTGTGCTGTGGGAGCTGGAGGGTGGATTTTCACAGCGGGGGAAACACAGGGCAAGCAGAGCCAGCGGGCACAGCTTGCCCACAGCAGAACTGGGACACCCCGAGCGACCCCAGCCCACCCGGACTCACCTGCCTGAGCCACAGGGAGCGGGGCTACATCGGGATGGGATAATGGGATAATGGGATAATTAATGGGATAATGGGATGGTGGGATGGGATGGGATGGGATGGGATGGGATGGGACGGGACGAGACGGGACGAGACGGGGATGGGTTTGGGGATGGAGATAGGATCGGGACCGGGATGGGATTGGGATGGGATCGGGATGGGATCGTGCCGGGATCAGGACCGGGATCGGGCCGGGCTGTGCCGGGCTCGGGCCGGGATCGGACCGGGATCAGGACCCGGATCAGGACCCGGATCAGGACCGAGATCGGGCCGGGCTGTGCCGCGCTCGGGCCGGGATCGGACCGGGATCAGGACCCGGATCAGGACCGAGATCGGGCCGGGCTGTGCCGCGCTCGGGCCGGGATCAGGACCCGGATCAGGACCGAGATCGGGCCGGGCTGTGCTGCGCTCGGACCCCGCTCCGGAAGCGCTCCCGCCCGCCGGGCCCGCCCCGCCCCGCTGCTGTCCCTGACCCGGAGCCGCTCGGGCCGCGCTGACGCTGCCTTGTCCCGGTCCCGCCATGGCTCCCAAGGGCGGCCCCGGCGGCCGGCAGCAGTCCGAGGAGGATCTGCTGCTGCAGGATTTCAGCCGCAACCTCTCGGCCAAATCCTCCGCGCTCTTCTTCGGCAACGCCTTCATCGTGTCCGCCATCCCCATCTGTGAGCGGGCCAGGGGGGCGGCGGCCGTGAGGGGAGCGGCGGCTTCTGAGGGGAGAGGAGACCGGGCAGAGGGGGATCAGCGACCCTGAGGGGAGCAAAGTACCCTGAGAGGGGGATCAGAGACTCTGAGGGGATCGGGAGATTGGGGAGAGGGATCGGGGCTCCCCAGCGCCCACCGCGGGCCCTGTCCCGCTTTTCGCGGCGGATCCCGGGTCTGCTGCTCCGAGCCCGGCTCTGGTCCCTATGGGATCGGGTCCTGGTTCTGAGCCCTGTGGGATCCTGGCTCTGGTCCCTGTGGGATCGGGTCCTGGTTCTGAGCCCTGTGGGATCCTGGCTCCGGGCCCTGTGGGATCCAGCGGTTCCAGCCCTGTGGGATCCTGGCTCCGGTCCCTATCGGATCCTGTCTATTGGCCGTGTCGGCTGCTGGTTCTGAGTTCTGTGGCATCCCGTTTCCAGCCCTATCGGATCCTGATTCCAGCCCTGTCGGTCCCAGTTCCAGCCCTATGGGATCCCGGTTCCATCCCTATAGGATCTCATTTTCATCCCTATGGTATCCCGGTTCCAGCCCTATCCGATCCCAGTTCCAGCCCTATGGGATCCCGGTTCCATCCCTATAGGATCCCAGTTTCATCCCTATGGGATCCCGGTTCCATCCCTATAGGATCCCAGTTTCATCCCTATGGGATCCCGGTTCCAGCCATGCCGTGCCCGGCCGGCAGGGCAGCATTACTGACGTGTCACTGCAGCAGCGCTGCTCTCACAAAGCCCCTTTCTCTTTCAGCCACGCTCAAAGCTCATTTCCCCCTTCCAAAGTATTTTTAATGCGGCTGGAAAACCCCCCAAGTGATTTTGGAGGGTCTGGCTTTGCTCAGGGCAGAGGCTGTGGAATTACAGAGCTCAGATCCAGTGTGGGGCTCCAGTAAGGGACGTTTTTCTTGGAGAGAAACTGCTTCAAATACCATTCTTCCTTTTTTCTAAGGGCTTTATTGGAGAATATGGCATATGGATCTTGTTCAGTCTGCAGTCCTGTACAGTGTCATGACCCTCATCAGTACCTATCTCGTGGCTTTTGCATATAAAAATGTCAAGTTTGTCCTCAAACACAAGTAAGTTTTGAATTTTTTATTTAATAATTTCACAAAACCGCCATTTACTGCTGTAGTTTTTTATTAATAAGAGTGCCTGAAATGTTACTCCAAAAAGTATTTTGCACGGAAGCATCTCCTAATTGGTTTCTGTTGTTTTCTTGTAATTATAGTCAAATCTTGTCAGCTAAGAGTATGGTGAAATAGGAACTCCACCATCATGCTCGCTGGGTCTCACCAAAAATAATGTTTAAATTATATTAATTATTATGTGCATCATATTACTTTTAGTAATTGCTGTAATTATTTCTTGTTGTCCCTTCACCTTGTCCTGCCTCTTGGCTAAGTTGTATTCTTCACTGTACATAACACTTCCTGTAATGCCAGGGTGGGCTGTGGGGTTTTTCTCATTTTTGAAGTGTGACATGAGTGCTGGTGCTTACAGAGTGGCCCAGAAAAGAGAAGATGCTGTTTCCAAAGAGGTGACCCGCAAGCTGTCCGAGGCTGACAACAGGAAGATGTCCCGCAAGGAGAAGGATGAGAGGTGAGCTCTGTCCTCTTCCTTCTCCCCATTGTTGTGGGATTGCCTTACATTTCTGTAAGGCTCTGGCTGGGGTAGTAGGGACTGTGCTTGGCACTGTTTTTTCTGCATTCTGCCCGTGGCAGGGGGTGGAGTGGGATGAGCTTTAAGGCCCCTCCCAACCCAAAGCTTTCCAGGATTTTGTGATATCCATTGATTTAAATATATTGGAATTTTTATCTTCACTCGCTCCTAGGATTCTGTGGAAGAAAAATGAAGTTGCAGACTATGAAGCAACAACTTTCTCCATCTTCTACAACAATACCCTCTTTCTGGTCCTGGTCATCATTGCTTCCTTTTTTGTGCTGAAGAACTTCAACCCCACTGTGTATCCTTTATCCCACCCTAAAACCCCCACAGCCCCACTCCTGTTAGTTGTCACCACTAGCTGTAGTTGTTGCCATTCCTCTGTTGGGAAGTGCAGCTCAATGAAGTACAACAGCTTAGAGTGTTGAAACAAAAATAAGAGTTTACAAAAAAGAGTCTCCCACTCACATGAGTGTAACATCAGATGTTTAAGGATCTTGGATTGGCTTTGCTGTTTGCATTGTAATTTTGGAGTGAGGACACAGCTCAGTTCCCTGCAGAAACACTGTGTCAGTGTTGGTTGCCAGGAGCTCTTCCCTGACAGGGTCACTCCAGTAACTCACAAGTAAAATGTTTTGTTCCTGAAGGGTATTAGTAATAATAAATAATTAGTAAATAAATTAGTATTGCCAACAAGGCAGTTAATTCAAAATCTGTATTTATAAAACTTGTAAGAGAGCAGGCTTAACTTTATGGATGTCTTAATTCTGAAGGTGAGTTCTGAAGCTGTGTTCCAGGTTGCAATATTCCAGTTTAGAACTACAGAGAAAAAGACCATTTCAATTCCTTCCTTTTCCTAAAACTCCTACCAAATATTGTGTGCCAAGGAAGGATCTTGACAATTCCTTAACCTGTTCCCTACAGAAACTACATCCTTTCTATCAGTGCTTCCTCAGGACTGATTGCTCTGCTGTCCACAGGATCCAAGTAGCCACAAAACCCTCAGCAGTTTCTGTCAGAGGCTTTAACTGCCATGAAGATGCCTAAGGGTGGAATAGGAATATTATTTTTTTTTTAGCATGAGGAAAATGTGGGGAGGGTTTGAATCCAATTGAATTATATTTACTTTTGGTATCTTTACATGGTATTTGATATTGGAGTTACTCAGTTTTGGGTTTTTTTTACTTAGCAAGCAGAGGGAGTGGGGTGTGAGCTGTGAGCAGACATCACCTTTCTGCAGCTCCAGCCTGGGGACAATCCATTTATCATTGTGACTTGAAAAGTTGTAATAAAAAGGAGCTTTTTTTGGCCATTTGATTCCTTGTATTTTCAATCTTCATTTAAAAGAAAAACCTGGGGATTTTCATATCCAGGTTTGTCAGCTCTTTCTGCTTCCAGAAGAGAGGAGGCTTCTACAAGCTGAAATATTCCTTAGAAGCACTCCTCATTTTCGAGTAGCTTGGAGTCAAGACAAAACCTAAATCTCCTAGAAAAACACTTTTGAAGTGGCTTGAATGTACTTTTTTTTTCCTTAATCTTCAAAGTTGTAAATAAATAAAAAACCCTGCCAGTCTCCCTGCACAGCTTAAGAAAAATGCTTTAGCTGGCTTTTAATAATGGGTTTATCAGACAATCCTGTGCCTTCTTTTCTGGCTAGCACTGGAGCAGCTGCTCTTAAATACCAAACTCTACTGATATTAATGGAATTCCAGTTACAGATCCTGCCATTACAGACTTGGGATCCTAAAGAGAGAAGAAAGAGAAAGTTTATAATCAGATTTAATGTAACAATTACTCTGCTAATCTTGGCTTCAATAAGATTAAATGGAAAATAGAGTAAAATGGAGAAGTAGGAGACAGTAATGGCTCTATTTCTGACAAATTCAAGTACTTTTGGTCATTTAATACTCTAATTAACTGTCTTCTCTCAAAATACATGGATTTTTCTTTATCCCTTCTGCCTGACTATTCAGCACTGGAAGGACACATTGCATAAATGGAATGTGCTGCCTGCCTTGGACAATTTCCCTTTCCTTGGCCTCACTTATAAGGGATATAATTGATGGGTTCTAGGCTGAGTATTTAGCTCACATAAAGCAGATTTTTAACAAATCTCTCTCACCAGGCAGAGCCCAGCACAGAGCCAGGCTGGCTCCTCTGGGAGTTCTTTGATGTTGCTGTTTTACCTCTGTTCCTCTCAGAACCCCCAGTACTGAATTCAAACCCCTGAACAATGTTAAACTCACTCTCCTGGCAGGGCTGGGAGGCTCAGGTGTATTTACACCCTCAGCCAGGTGTATTTTCCAGAAAATCTGCCTGGATACTGCTTGGGAGCAGCACTTCTGTCATTACATTGCTGTCAGCTCACTGAGTCTTTTATTACCAGCTTTTCATCTTCTCTTAGGGCTTTTTTGGTATTGACAGTTGCTGAGGCCTGGAGCTTAGTGAGTGTCAGAATTTTCCTGGAGAGGGAACATTGAGCAGTGACAGCCTGAAACAAAAGCAGGTGGGTGGGTGGGGTGGGTTGTGTTCTGCAAAAAACCTCATCTTGAGCCTTCACAGAAAAGTTTGGGGCTTTTTTTTTGGTTAGTTGGTTGGATTTTTGCTCACTTTTTCAGTCTTTTTTTTTCTTTAGAGGTGGTGTTTGGTTTTTCCCTTGCAATCCCCAATAAAAGCTGCAATAATAAATAAAAAATTAAATATAACATATTGAAATTACATTTGTCTAGTCTAATTTTGAGGGTTAACCTAAAACTGAGCTGCTGCTTGCCCTCAGAGACTGTAAGGGACAATGCCATCTCCTCAATTAAAGCTGGGAATTGATCTAGTTTTAATGCATTCCTGGATTCCCAAGTACATGAGAAGGAGAAGAGAGAACATTAAATTATACCTCCAGAGGGAGGAAAAGAAATCAGTCTGCTACTGGGAGGATAATTATATTAAATTAATAAAGCTGTTAACCGTGTAATGGTTGAAGCCTTTGTAAAAGTGAACAACAGTCAGTGGTAATGCAGCACTGGGGGATGTTCCCAGGGCAGGGGATGTTCTCAGCTGGCTGGGACTGGCCAGTGTCACCTTGGAGGGGCTGGGGACAGCTGCACTGGCTTCATTTCAGGCCAAATCCCAGAAATCCCAGAACAATTTGGCTGGGAAGGGACCTCAAACCCATCCAGTGCCACCCTGCTATGGCAGGGACACCTTCCACTGTCCCAGGCTGCTCCAGCCTGGCCTTGGACACTTCCAGGGATCCAGGGCAGCCACTGCTGCTCTGGGAATTCCATCCCAGCTCCTCCCCACCCTCCCAGGGTGGAATTCCTTCCCAAAACCCCATCCAACCCTGCCCCCTTCAGCTTCAGGCCAGGCCAGACCTTACCTGGGGTTGCTGTGCTCCTTGGGGACCAGCCCAGCTCCCTCCTGTCCCTCCTGGGCACAGCTGGAAAGGTTCCCTGTGGAACAACCCCCCCATCCTCAGCACAAAGCCCAGCTGGCCCAGAGCAGCTCTGGTGTCAGTGACAGGTCTGCAGCTGGCAGGGTAGATGCACAAAATGCTTTTATTGTGTCCAAGCAGAATTCCAGTCAGACTGCATTTCTCATGTACAGCAGAGTCATTGACACACACCACAGCTTCAAACACAGGAGGAGACCACTCAGGTGTGGGAGCTGCTCACCTGGCCCAGGTGAGCACTGCAGGGGGAGAGGGGAGAGTACAGGAATCCTACAAAGACTGTACAGAGCTGTATCCCAGCAGGGATGGGAGAAATACAGACTGAAATCAGAGGAGCATGGTACAGAGCAAATCCATGGGAAGATACAACGTGGGGCTTGAGCTGGGCAAATTCAGATATAAATCCTTCCTGTCAACTCCTGTAAATGCTCACAAAAATCTGTTTAAAATGTGTCTATGCATTTACTTATCCCCTGTTCCAAAGCAAGTGAAAGCCTTTTGGAGTCTGTACCTGATTGTTCCTGCAGTTCTCAGCAGCTATATTTTGTATATATTTATAGTATCTATATCCTTAAAAGCTCCTGAATATTGAAATTTGCAGTAGCTCTGTCTACAAGCAGGCAGAAGTAGAGGCAGGTTCCTATAGATGCAAAACCCAATATTTAATCATGGCTTTCTTGGTTTAAGGTTTATGGAGAAGTAGAACTTTGCAGAGCTGTTGTGTTCAGTAACCTGACATGCGTGTTTGGGCCTCCTAGCACTGCTCCAGGGGTGCTGCCCAGGAGCACTCCACAGCTGGAACAGCTGCCAAACTAGGAGCTGAACTGTCTAATTGCTAACTAGTTCTGTCTTACAGCCTTGATTCAACTACAAAGAAATCCTAGAGCTTATATTCAGCATAAAAAAGCAAAGTTTAGGCTTGCCCCTTCCATCTGTTAACCTGAAGAAACTTTATAGTTGAGATTTCCCAAACATGGTTTTATTAAAACCTGAAGTTGTATCTGGCTTTTCTTCATTGAAAAAATAGATCTGTACATCCTTCTTTAATTACCAAGTACCTGAAGGTTATAAATTATTTCTTTTTTTTTTTTTTTTTTTGCTTTACAAGTGTTTGTCACAGCACAAGCATGAGGTGCAAAGAGTAAAGTAAAAATTAATGAACTCGGTCAAGAAGGTAAGAAAATACAAGGTTATTCTTGGTTAGAAGAGAGATCAACTGTGCTTTTAAATTCACTGCAGAGTAGTAGCAAGAGCACACATCTCGAAGGATCCAGTGACAGTAGACACCGAGCAGCAAGTGCTGAATGATTCTCATGAGAGTAATTCAGGGCTGTACTGGAGTACAGAGCACTTCTAAACCATGCAGTCCAGGAAATTCATGCATTGCATTAGGATCTGTAGTCCTTCTTGCTGTAGGGCTTGTTGCCCAGGATATTATCTATTTCATTTACAATATGGGATGTCATCTTTGGAAGGACCTGGGGGTGGAAGAAAGCGATGTTCAATCGAGATAGTTCCAAAATGAAACCTAGATTTTATCCAAGTACATTTCCTCTGGGGTTTTTGTGTGACAGATATTAAGCATTCATCTAATAACTTTCTCCCTCAAAGGAAAAACCACTGGCATGTCTTTACCCAGGGAGGGAATCAAAGCAAAGCCTCTCAGCTTTCTGTGTGGAATTTTGCTTGGCTGCAGTGGGACACGAGCCACGAGCTGGTGGCAAGGACAGCAGAGGAAGAGAAAGCTCTGACTGGGGGAAACAACAGAGAATAATTATAGTTAAGGGAGGAGCAGGTGACAGGTGACAGCACAGAATCTGTCACAACACATCCTGGAATCACTTGCATTTTCAGGTGAAAAACATGAAAGCTGCTTTCAGGTGAACATGAAAGCTGCTGATGCCACCCTCGTGTCACTGGGTATGTCTGCAGTGACCCCAAATGGTGCCAAGCCATGGTGACACCAGGGATGGGGCTGGCTAGTGGAGCTGACAGACAAAATCCCAGTGTTATCCCAGTATCAGGAGAAGGAGGGGCTGATCTGGTGGTGCCACCCCCCCTGCACTCACCTGGATGGCTCCGAGGTTCTCGATCAGCTGCTCAGGGTTGGAGGATCCCAGGAGCACAGAGCTCACCCCCTCATTCCTCAGGCACCATGCTGGGAACAAAGGCACAAGGGTCAGGAACACACATGGGCTCACAGGGCTTTGCTCCAGTCCCTGATGTTTGAAAATAATCACATTATTTGTCTTAACTTTGCTCCTCTGGCACCACCAGGAGGAAGACACAAAGACAAAATACCAAACCCCACAGATCTCCCAGGATCGTACCTGAGCCTGGTCCCTGCCCCAGCACTTCTCCTGATGGTGGGGTTTGGTTTTTCCCTATCACAAGGATTCAGTGCTGGGATGTTGAAGCAGGGATCACCTTTCTGTGGTATTTCCCAGCCTCAGCTCTCAGCAGCATAAAGATGATTATTAGAAAAAAACCCCAAAACTAATTTTGAACAGCATTCTCTTGTCTGCCAGCCCAGCACCACAAAGGTGATGGCTTCATGGGGGGAGGGAATGTCCAGGGAAACAGGGAGGTGGGACCCTGGGGATGCCAAAGACACTCTGACCCTGTGGGTCACAGCCTGGTGCTGCTGCTGGGAACAATCCTTTTGTGATTAATTATTGCCCAGAGAAGCTGTGGCTGCCCCTGGATCCCTGGCAGTGTCCCAGGCCAGGTTGGAGGGGTTTGGAACACCCTGGGCTAGTGGAAGGTGTCCCTGCCCATGGCAGGGGCTGGAACAAAATGGGCTTTAAATTCCTTTCTAAACCAAACCACTCCAGGATCAATAATTCTTTACACATTTTATATAGCAAACAAATCTGTAGCTACAGGCCTGGACCCAACCATGATGGAAAGACAGCAAATTTTCTGTGTTAGCCTTTCCCAAGTGTCTCAGGTTGCAGTACAGGATGTGACCAGGGGTGTGTGTTCCATCACCATCAATTAAAAACCATCTGGGGCAGTGATCCTGATCTCTGTGGGAGATACCCTCTGCTCATGGGCCAGCTGATAAAACCAGCAGGGGCAGTGTTCTTTATCTTTCCCACAGCCCATCCTCCCTCCAGGAGATATCTCCTGTTCATGGGCCATGGAGTCCCAGGGCATGGCTGATAAATTTCCACCATGCCACCGGGTCCCACGGAATGATGAATTTCCACCATGCCACCGGGTCCCACGGAATGATAAATTTCCACTATGCCACCGGCTCCCACGGAATGATAAATTTCCACCATGCCATCGGGTCCCACGGAATGATAAATTTCCACCATGCCATCGGGTCCCATGGAATGATGAATTTCCATCATCCCATTGGGAGATGCTCCACCCAGGGGGAGGAGCCAAGCATTTCCTACCCAGATCAAAGCTGACATTTGGAACACCAGAGCAGCCTTTTCCCACTGGATCCCAGAGGAAAACCAGAGCCTTGCACATCATCCCTGGAGCTTTGGAGGAAAACTGCACCTTCTCCAGGAGCACTGCTCCAACAGAAGCACATCTGTCCCTGCAGGAGGATGCAGCCACCATGGAATGGGACTGCACCAACACCCTGCCTGACTGACGGGGGGCAGCTCGGATTCTCACTCTGGCAGCGTTTTGGGTTTGTTCTAATTTTCCTAGTAAAGAACTGTTATTTCTATTCCCATATCTGAGAACCCCTTAATTTCAAAATTATAATAATTTGGAGGGAGAGGGTTTACATTCTCCATTTCAAAGGGAGGCTCCTGCCTTTCTTAGCAGACACCTGTCTTTCAAACCAGGACACCAAGCCCCCCCTGAGCCCTGAGGAGGGCCAGGGCAGCCCTGGAGGAGGTGGCAGGTGACAGGGACGCACCGACAGCCAGCTGTGGCAGCGTGCAGCCCAGGCGCTCGGCGATGGGGGACAGGTCCTTCAGCTTCCCCTGCTGCTTCCTGCCCTCCTCGCTGATGATCTTCTCCTTCAGCCACTGGTAGCACTGCAGAGCAACCACAGCACGTCAGCCTGCCAGCTTTCATCCTCCAAAACGGGCGGTTTAAGGCAGTTTATGATTATAATCTATCAATTATATAAATAGCAGCACTCGGAAAGCCACGTCCAAGCCAGGGGGTCACAGAGGCTGAGTAACACAAAGCTTGGCTACCAAAGCCATGAGAATGTCTCTTCTTATCCTCAGATCTCTGGTTTCATTCTCACTCCAGAACCTGCACTCTCCCCGGTTCTCTTTTTGGACGCCATAACCCCCAATAAGAATAAAATCAGGATAATTGTGGAGAAACCAAGTTGTGGTGACACCAGAATGCCCAAAGTTGTTAGACAGGGCAGCCCCCAGCAGCCCTTGGGTGTCCAGTGGGCTTGCCCTTGGCCTGGGGGGTGTCTGGGGGGATGCTGGGATCACTGGAGGGATACTGGGATCACTGGAGGGATACTGGGGGGCTGAGCACCCCCAGGGCCTGGGCTGGTACCCAGGTGTAAGAGCTGAAACAAGAGATGCAGGACTCCAGATGGCTCTTTAAAATGCTGTTTATTGTATCCAGGGGATAGAGCAATTTATTTATTATCTAAAATTCTGTTTATTGTATCCAGAGGATACAGTAATTAATTTATTATTTAAAATGCTATTTATTGTATCCAGAGGATACAGCAATTCACAGGTCATGGGNCCAATCAATACTTTTACTATTATGTACAGCCTATCATAACTACTAACATTACCATATCCATGTTACTATTTCCAATTACAAAAAGTCAGTATGTTACAGTTTAAACTATTGGTTGTTTTTTAGTTTTCTTGCAGCAGAGAATTCCGAAACTTATTTTTCTACTTGCAACAATGGCATTTTTGTTTGCCTATGAAACTTTTTTGCTTGGTAAAAACATCTTCCATTTGAGGTGGATTTATCCTTTGCTCTGAGCTACAAAAACCCCTTCCAACTCACATGCTAACACACCTTTTGCCATCTTAGTTATCCAGTAAGACTGGCTCAGCAACTTTTTTTTTTTAATATCAAAACTTGCTTTCATTTTTATTCCTTTTTCAGATTCTACATTCAAAGATCTTTCTGCTATACATCTGTGAGACTTTCCTGTCAGATCCCTGTCCGTCCCAACACCCAGGGAAATGGTGTCCAAGTCTGTTGGACCTCTGTGGTTCAGGGAAGTGGCAGCAGCTGCACCCATTCATGGTTGGGCTCTGTGACCTTGGAGATCTTTTCCAACCTCAATAATCCCAGGTGCTGGGAAGGATGAGAATTTAACAGAGGAGTTTTACGGATATACAGAAAGTTTTATAGGAATAAAAGCAAGTTTTGATGCAGAAGAAAAGAATTGCTGAGCCAGTTTTACTGGGTAACTAGAAGACAAGCAAGTGAGTTAGAAGGGCTTTTATGGCTTAGAGCAAAGCATAAATCCACCTCAAACAAAAGATGTTTTTACCAAACAAAAGGATTTTCACAGGCAAACAAGAAAGCCAATGTTGCAAGTAGAGAAAAGATCTCAGAAATTTCCACAGCAGAACAAGTCCCAAAGTTTAACATGTGACTACTGACTCTGATGATTGGCTAGTCACTGACATTATATGGTAATTTTAGCAGTTTGGATAAGTTGTATGTAAATATAAGAAGTATTGTGTGTGATGTTGATTGGCAGTCATGTATTAAGATGCTCTGTAATAAAAAGTATAGAATGCATTGTAACATGAATAGAATTGGGTTTCAGCACACACAGCTTGCCACAGCCAGCAGCTCTGGGCTCACCCACAGCCCCCAGCTGCTGGAACCTCATCTGGGCAATAAACAGCATTCTAAGAGCCCTCTGCAGTCTCCATGTCTCTGTCAGGCTCTTACACCCAGGGTTAACAGCAGCCAGGAGCCTGGAGCACCACAGAGCCCCTGGCTCGTGGGGACAGCATCCAGCATCGCCCAGAGCTGCCCCAACCCCCCCTCAGCTCCCTGCACGGGAACCTGAGCTCGTCCTAACCCAGATTCTCCTGCTCTTTGGGGTGTGGTTGCCAGAGAAACCGAGCTGGTCCATCCCTGCCTTCCCCCCCTTTGGAGCCCTTTCCCCTTTGTTGTTCTCCTGCCCCAGAAATACCTTGAGTGAAGCCCTGGAGCTTTCAGGGACCCCGTTGCCATATTTCCCTGAGATGATCCCACAGGCCAGGGGAGACCACGTCATTGCCCCCACCCCTGCAGAGGGGACAGAAAAAGGGAATTTCAGGGGAGTGGCACAAACCAGAGCTGTAGCAAAAATACACATTTAGTTAAAAACTAAACCAGAAGCAAACCAATGGCTGCTTTTTTCTGTTGCCACTGGCAGCAAGGCTCAGCTGCTCTTCCAGGAAGATGCTGCTGGTTCCCTCAGGGGTATTTAGGATTTATTTTATTTAATGGGCCACATGAATCTCAGAGAGTAAGGAGCAGCCAAGCCAATTAATATTTATGTTTATTAATATATTTTATTAATACTAATAGATACTATATACTATATATACTACATATATACTATACTATATATATACACTATTATATATATACTATTATT
>VWZS01010167.1:130972-141932 GCA_013397075.1 Rhabdornis inornatus
TAAAATTATTATTATTTGATTATATAACATTAAGCAATACTTCTTCATCAGAGGCACAGCAAGCTGGTTTTTCTTTTATGTCACTAGATAGAGACTTGGCTTTGTCCCTGGTCCCACCTGGAGCCCCAGCCCACCCTACTCTCCATTTCTTCCAGGGAATGCCCCAGGCAGAAGGCAGAGCAGGCTCACACTCACCGATTTTGTGATACAGTTCTGGCAGCTGCACCTCCACCTTCTCCCTTTGGAACAGATGATACTCAGCCTGCTCACATACGGGGGGGATCATGTTAAACTGCCTGGCCACGGAGTAGGCTTCCTGCAGAGGAAAACCCATGCAGAAAACACTTCAGGAAATGGAAATGTGCTACAGGACACACCAGGACACGTTCTCTGGGCACACAGGAGATGGCCAAGGCAAGGTTTGCTGTCCCTTGGCAAGGGGACCAGCAGCATGCTGCAATGCTGGCATCTCCTGGAGCCACAGCCTGGTTTGGGACATTAAAACCCATCTCATTCCACCCCTTCCATGGGCAGGGACCCCTTCCGTGGGCCAGGGAAAAAAATAAAAAAACTGGGGAAAAAAAATAGTAATAATAAATAAAACTGAAAGACTTGATTCCAGTCAAACACAAAATTACACAAACCCATATAAACCATCCAAACCCCCAAATATCAGCCCATCTTCTCCTAATTAGCACCAGGCTCATTCTGGGACAGGTTTTTAAGTTGTATGGGGTGGAAGCAGTGGCTGGGGTGGAAGCCCACGTGCCCAGGGAGCCCCTGGCAAACAAACTGCAGGTTTGCTGATAAATGAAACTGGATATTGAAAGATGAAAGAAACCACGGGGGAAAACCATGAATTCTATAAGAATTTAAAATTTAAAGGGAGGGTTGTAGATTAGAAGGGAATCTCAGGTATCAGGTTCTGGGAAGTCTGTGCCTCTCAAGTACCTCAGCAATGGGGAAAGAGAGAGGGAAACTGGGATTAAAAGGAGGATGTGTCCTCCAAAAATGTGAGAGATCCCAGGGGAATGCCCCATGGCCTCTCCCTTTATTTGAATAAAGTAAAAGGACTCCTCTCTCTCCTTTTTGGACATAAACCTGTGGTGTTTGTGGATAGATTTTGGATCAATGTCAGGATTTCAGATCCTGACACTCCTTATCATGAACATGAACCTGTGATGTTTGTGGATGAATTTTCCTGACACTCCTTACCATGGACATAAATCTCTGGTGCCTGTGGATGAATTTTGGATCATTGTCAGGATTTTGGATCCTGACACTACTTACTATGGACATGAACCTGTGATGTTTTTAGATAAATTTTGGATCAATGCCAGGATTTCAGATCCTGACACTCCTTACCATGGACACAAACCTGCAGTGTCTGTGGATGAATTTCGGATCAATGCCAAGATTTTGGATCCTGGCACCCCTTATCATAGACACGAACCTGTGATGTTTTCAGATAAATTTTGGGTCAATGCCAAGATTTTGGATCCTGACACCCCTTACCATAGACACGAACCTGTGATGTTTTCAGATAAATTTTGGGTCAATGCCAAGATTTTGGATCCTGGCACTCCTTACCATAGACACGAACCTGTGATGTTTTCAGATAAATTTTGGGTCAAGGCCAGGATTTTGGGTCCTTACCATGATCTCCATGGCGCTCCAGCGGGACGTGCCCCAGTACATGGCCATGCCCTGGTTGATCACGTGCGTCATCGCCCGCACGATTTCTGAGAAAGGACAAAAAAAGGAGTGTGAGGAATGCCCAGAAAACACATTTCCAGCACCAAATCCACCTCCAAACACCACACACACACACTGAGAGCTGCTCCTGCTCTGCTCTCCTGCCCAGCTGGGGCTGGAAAAGCATCCTCAGTGCAAACGTCAAGAGATTGGCCCTGAAGTTGGTTAAAAACTGCTTTTAAAAACTGTTTGTTAAAAACTGCTTCGTAAAAACTGCTTTTTCCAAACTGCTTTTCCCACCTCACTCTTGCCTACCACAGCCTCAGGAGAACACTTCTTTCAAAACGAAACACAAGAGGGCAGCACAGTGGAAAAATAAACTTCAAAATAAATTCTAGTTGGTTTTTTTTAAATTTGCTGCCTGAAAGCATGTATCTGGGTCTGCCTCTTTTTAGCAGGAATACCGGGGACAAAGCTGACAGGATGGATGGTTGAACCCTGCTCCACCGAGGTGTCACCCTCAGGTGTCACCTCTGCAGAACCCAGCAGCGCCAGGGTCCTCCTTGTTCTCTGGGATGTGGAAGCTTCCAAGGCTGCACACACCAGGACAGGATCTTGGATTTCACCCCCCAGACCTCCCTGGGGCTGAAAAATCCCTCAGGGACTTTAGTTTAATGGAATCCCAGAACGGTTTGGGTTTTAAGGGATGTTAAAGCTCATCCAGTGCCACCCCTGCCATGGCAGGGACACCTTTCACTGTCCCAGCCCCAATGTCCAACCTGGCTTTGGACATTCCAGGGATCCAGGAGCAGCCACAGCTTCTCTGGGAATTCCTTCCCAATATCCCATCCATCCCTGCCCTGTGTCACAGTCTCCAGGAGCAGCCACGAGCCAAAACCACCTTTTATCACCTGGCTGTGGTGATAAAACCCAATTTCTGACAGGGCTGCAGCACAGACACAACCACTGCCCACAAAATAGGAAAAATGAGCAAAACTCACTCTGAGAAAGGAAATAAAATTATTCTGGGGCACTGCCACACCTCTGTGAGCTCTTCCCATGGCAGAGCCAGGAGCTGGCACTGCCCCAGCAGCTCTGAGCACCCCAAATCCCTGTGGAGGGAGCAAAAATCCCCCTCTGTGCCCACTGGGGTCAGGGCTCTGGGCACTGCTGCCTTTCCCATGGCAGCATCCTCGTCCTACTTGTGGCAGGGGAAAAGCAGGAGCTGGGTGCCAAGCTGTGAATCCTCCTGCAGGCACTGACAGGCAGCTCCATTTATAACCTGCAGGGCTGGGATTCTGACACACAGACCTGCCTTAAACCCAAACACGAATCCACTGCATCCCAGGGAACCAGGCAAAGGAAATAAAAAAGCCCAGGCAGCTTCAAAGCCGGCACTGGGATGTAAAGGAAACTTCCAGTTCTTCCTAAAAAATATCAGTTCATTCCAGTGAAGTGTAAATATAGAATCAAACACTGGCTGGGGTTGTAAAGGACCTTAAAGATCATTTTTTCCCAATCCCTGGGCAGGGACACCTTTTACCTGACCAGGGCTCCAGAATACAACTGATGAGCAATTTCAAGCTGCCCCATCTGAATATTTAATTAAAAATTGTTTTTTCATTTCTCACCACCATCAGTCTAAGCCTGTAAGTGATCCTTCCCTTCCTCCCTCCCTCCTCAGCAGCTTCTCCCCGGGTTTAGTTTTCTATTTTTGCCCTGCCACCATTTCAGAATTTTGAAAACATTTCGTCACACGCCTCTTACACATCTCAGCCCGTGGTTGTTTTCGTTTCCCCAGCCTCTACTCCTTTCAAAAAAAAACCCAAGCCAACTCAGAAAACGTATATAAATATATAGATATAGATATATATGTTCTTGTTTAAAGATCCAGGGGACTGCAATGGGATTTGGGATGAGCACAGGCCCAGATCTCTTGTCCTGCCAGCTGGATGCCCAAATGGCAGCACTTAAGAGCAGGAATTTTTTTTTTTTTAAATATAAATCAATGCTTCAAATCCCAAATAACAGCCCCTGGCGTGACAACAACAATAACTCTGAAGTAGCTTAAAGTTCCCTGGTAGGAACATCACCTTCCCTCCCTCGTGCCAGGCTGGATACACTGTGGGCACATGGCCCTGTGACAATGGGGACACACCAGGGACCCTCCTCTGCACCTGGAAAAACCCCTTGGAATGAAGAAAAAACATCTGCTTGCACAGCTGGGGGATGAGATCTCAGCCTGAGTAGAGGCACAAAGAACACAGGAATTCTGGAGGGGACAAATCCTCCCATCACTGTCCCCAAAGTCCCTGAGGCAGGGCTGGGTGGGGGCAGAGGATGGCAGGGACACCCCACACACATGGGGCTGTCCCCATGGGATGTGTAGAGGATGGCAGGGACACCCCACACACATGGGGCTGTCCTGTGGGGTGGGCAGAGGGTGGCAGGGACACCCCACACACACGGGGCTGTCCTGTGGGATGGGCAGAGGGTGGCAGGGACACCCCACACACACTGGACTGTCCCCATGGGGTGGGCAGAGGGTGGCAGGGACACCCCACACACACGGGGCTGTCCTGTGGGATGGGCAGAGGGTGGCAGGGACACCCCACACACATGGGGCTGTCCTGTGGGGTGGGCAGAGGGTGGCAGGGACACCCCCCACAGGGTGGCAGGGACACCCCACACACACGGGGCTGTCCCCATGGGGTGGGCAGAGGATGGCAGGGACACCCCACACACACTGGGCTGTCCTGTGGGGTGGGCAGAGGGTGGCAGGGACACCCCACACACACGGGGCTGTCCTGTGGGATGGGCAGAGGGTGGCAGGGACACCCCACACACACTGGGCTGTCCCCATGGGGTGGGTAGAGGGTGGCAGGGACACCCCACACACACTGGGCTGTCCCCATGGGGTGGGCAGAGGGTGGCAGGGACACCCCACACACACGGGGCTGTCCCCATGGGGTGGGCAGAGGATGGCAGGGACACCCCACACACACTGGGCTGTCCTGTGGGGTGGGCAGAGGGTGGCAGGGACACCCCACACACACGGGGCTGTCCTGTGGGGTGGGTAGCCCCCATCCCTGCCTTGCCAGCCCAGCTCTGGGGTTGGGGACACAGCCAGACCCACAAGGAGCTTCCCAAAGTGCTCATCCCCAAACGCAACCCTCGCTGCTTTTACAGTGCAGAACTGTTTGAATTTGCTCTGAGACCTTTAAGAACATTAAATACACTTTGGGGGTTTAGGTTAAGCAGCTTTGCCAGGTGCCCTGAGGCCCAAGACAGCACAGAAATCCCCATGGAATGTTCATCTGCTGCATTCCCCAGGGGAGGAGCAGAGCCTGGGGAGAGCAGGGATCTGCTCTGGATGGGGCACAGGAGGATCTGTGAAAGCTGCCCACGGGCACCTGGCAGCTGAGGGAGGATTTGAGGGACAGGGGAGAAACCCCAGAGCAGGGAAAACAAACAAGAACGTTCCAGGCTTGGATTTATCTGTGCCCCCCTGCACACAACGTCCTGGATGGATCCCACAGGAGCTGCCACGAGCAGGGAACACTTTAATGTCACCTCATCCTTCAGGAGTGGCTGCCCCTGGATCCCTGGCAGTGCCCAAGGCCAGGGCTTGGAGCAGCCTGGGACAGTGGGAGGGGTCCCTGCCCATGGGATGGGATGGGATTTGGGATAGGATGGGCTTTGGGATGGGCTTTGGGATAGGATGGGATTTGGGATGGGCTTTGGGATAGGATGGGATTTGGGATGGGCTTTGGGATAGGATGGGATTTGGGATGGGCTTTGGGATAGGATGGGATTTGGGATGGGCTTTGGGATAGGATGGGATTTGGGATGGGCTTTGGGATAGGATGGGATTTGGGATGGGCTTTGGGATAGGATGGGATTTGGGATGGGCTTTGGGATGGGCTTTGGGATGGGCTTTGGGATTTGGGATGTGCTTTAAGGTGCCTTCCAAGCCAAAGCTCTCCACGATTCCCCTGTGGGAGAGGCTGAGGCGTGTGTGGTGCTGAGCAGGATGCAGCAGCTCGGGAAGGCAGCACGGACAGATGGCCCAGCAGATGCTCTGGGATGGAAGTGGCTTAGCAGGTGAGCCATAAAAAAAGGCAGGAAGATGATGGGAGTATCTCCACCACGCCATTCACAACTGAAATGTCCCTTTTTCCACCCTGCCCGAGTGCCACAGCCTGTGGCTGGCACTGCCAGTGGGATGTGTGGCACTGGGGATGTGGGATCAGCTGTGCTGGGGGCACAGGGAGCCTGTCCCCACTGCTCAGGGCCTGGGCAGAGCCCACTCCTCCCTCCCAGACACAGCCCAGCATCTCCCTGACCCCAGCAGCTCCTGGGGAAGCTGCACTGCTCCAAAATCCCAGGATCTGCTCTGGGTGGCACAGCCAGGATTGGGGTCAGCACTGCTGCCATGGAGCTCCAGCTCTGTTTGATTTTATCCAGCACAGCTCCTGTGCCATCCGTGGTGTTTGCCATGGGCACCTGCCTTAAATCCAACCACAAATCCACTTCACCTGGAGGAATCACAACAAGGAAATGCTCCAAACATTAAAGCCACTCCTGGGACATAAAGGAAACTCCCATTTCCTTCCAAATATACAAATTCCCTTCCTTCCACACAAATTCATGTTGTGGCAGAGTAAACACAGAAACCTCGAATAGGTTGGGAGGCACCTAAATTAAAGGACAATTAATTCCAGCCCTCTGCTGTGGGCAGGGACACCTCCCATGGGCCAGGCTGCCACAAATGAGAGATTTCACATTGAAACTGCCCTGCCTGAACATTTGATTACAAACTGCTTTTCATTTCCTGCCCTGCTCAGCCTGAGCCCTTAAGCCAGGCTCAGGCACGTTAAAACCTTGCAGTGCAGCTCCCACCAACCTTCCATGGGGGTGTTGTTGTCCGGCCTGTTGGCAAAGACCACGTCCACATATTCCAGCTGCAGCCTCTGGAGAGAAGCCTTGAGCCCTGGGAATGGGAGAGCAGAGCCAAGGACAGGCAGGGTCAGAGGGAGGCATGGACAGAGCCAAAATGGGACTCACATACAGCTTGGTGTATTTAAATATAAATATGAATGTGAACATACATCTACTTTTAAATAAAAATATGCATCTACATCTAAGTATAAATATAAATATAAGTATAAGTATAAACATAAATATAAGTATAAATATAAAGTATAAAGTATAAATATAAATATAAATATAAATATAAATATAAATATAAATATAAATATAAATATAAATATGTATCTACCTATAAATAGAAATAAATCTACATATAAATCTTAATCTAAATCTTAATCTAAATCTAAATATGAATATAAATACAAATATATATAAATCTACATATAAATCTTAATCTAAATCTTAATCTAAATATAAATCTATGCAACCACTTAGGACATGAGAGGGATGCTGCATAATGTTGTCCCATGTTCCTGCACCAGCCTGGCCACACACAGAGCCCCTCCTTCCACAGGGCTGTGCTTCAGTTTTGAATTCCCAGGATTTGTGCTGACCAGCCCCTGGCTACAAGAGGCAGCTGCCAGGGACTATTCCAGTGCCCTGCTCCTGCTTGCACTTAATTCAATCTGAATTTTGTCCCTTTGGTGCTCCAGTCCCAGCTCCAGGCCCCGGGGGGATCATTCCAGGACAATCCCAGAGGGCAGGATGGTGGCACTGGGGGGGACTGGTGCCACTGGTTATGGAGAACAGGTAAAGCAGCAGGGAGCTGTGCTTGGCAGAGCAAACCAAACTCTTTGCAGCTCAGTCCATAAATGCCCAGGTTTTGAGAGACTTCCTGTGAGGATCTGATGGGAGATGGCATCAAACCCCCACGGATATTTTTATATATCTATGTGTGAGTGTATGGGAGAGGGCGAGCAGGGGATGGGCATTTCATCCAGCTCAAAATTCAGCAAACATTTTCAGCCTGCTCTATTTTGACTCATTCTTCATGAACATTCATAAAAACATTTTGTTCTTGGGAAGATTTGTAGGAAATAACTGTTAAAAATCCTCTTTCTCTCACGCACACAGATATATATAAATATATATAAATACAAAATATCTCTCATTGACCTTAACGTTGTTTGCTGGGTGTTCTGTGAAATTATTTCAACTCCTGCCAGTGCTTTTCTGTCATTTCACAAAGTAGCTCCACAAGAAGTGGAAAATGGATGGGTTTGGAGTGTTAGGAGTGACACATCTGCCACCTCTCTGAGCACCTTTAGTGCCACCACCTCACTGAGCTTTATTTAGGTGAAAATTCAACAAAATGTTGCTACAAGAAAAACTTCCTCCAGCATCACCTTACAGGGAAAGTCTCATCCTGATGTGTCTGGTTCCTGCAAACACTCCAAGATAAAACTCCCCAGGACAACCCTGGATAAAAGCTGCCAGGAGCAGGGAGGAGGAGAAGGATGGAAGGAGCCAAACCTGCACCCCAGGGAGGGGCTGCTGTCCCCACACTCACCCCACCTGAGCTGGGCACTGCCCCGGGGTTCGGATTTTCCAGATTTGCAGCATCCAGAAAGGAGGAGCTGGACCCTGACCCAGAGGATTTCATTTCTGAGTCCCCAGACAGCAGGATCTGCACATCCGTGGTGGCAGGAGGCACAGATGGGTCACCCAGCAGAGCAGGTGGGGACAAATCCTGCCCAGGAGCTGGCACTGCCCTGCTGGCAGCTGGCCACCCCTGGAATGGCTCTGCACAGCATTTCCCAAGGCCAGGCTGGTTTGCCCAGCACAAAACAGCCCCAAACCCTGAGCTGCTGTCTGGGAGCAGCCCTGGAGCTGCAGGATGCTCCGGATCCAGCCCTGGAGCTGCAGGATGCTCCTGATCCAGCCCTGGGGCTGCAGGATGCTCCTGTCCCAGCCCCTGGAGCTGCAGGATGCTCCTGATCCAGCCCTGGAGCTGCAGGATGCTCCTGATCCAGCCCCTGGGGCTGCAGGATGCTCCTGATCCAGCCCTGGAGCTGCAGGATGCTCCTGATCCAGCCCCTGGAGCTGCAGGATGCTCCTGTCCCAGCCCGGGAGCTGCAGGACGCTCCTGTCCCACTCCTGGAGCTGCAGGATGCTCCTGATCCAGCCCCGGAGCTGCAGGATGCTCCTGATCCAGCCCCGGAGCTGCAGGATGCTCCTGATCCAGCCCGTGGAGCTGCAGGATGCTCCTGATCCAGCCCTGGAGCTGCAGGATGCTCCTGATCCAGCCCCGGAGCTGCAGGATGCTCCTGATCCAGCCCCTGGAGCTGCAGGATGCTCCTGATCCAGCCCTGGGGCTGCAGGATGCTCCTGATCCAGCCCTGGAGCTGCAGGATGCTCCTGTCCCAGCCCTGGAGCTGCAGGATGCTCCTGATCCAGCCCCTGGATCTGCAGGATGCTCCTGATCCAGCCCCGGAGCTGCAGGATGCTCCTGTCCCAGCCCAGGCTGGCTCCTTTCTCAGGGACAAGGTCACAGCTGACACTGCTGGTCCGGGTGTGACCCTCATCTCCCCAGGAATGTTTCTGCTCCTGGGCCCTGCTCTCCCTGTCCTGGCAGTGCAGGAGCCTGAGCTGGCAGGCAGAGCCAGCCCTGGTATGGCCGTGCAGACACCAGCAAGGGGACAAACAGAACACTGTGTCCACGCTCTCCTGCAGCCACACATCCAGAAGGACAAAACAAAGCAGGGGGGAAGGGAAGAGCAGCAGGGATTTGGGGCGAGTAACCCCAGGGATGGGAAAGGCAGCGCTCAGCAGGTGAGGGATGGCAGCAGCAGCACCAGCAGCAAACCCAGCCGTGCCAGCTGGGGCTGCTTCTGCAGCCTGACATCGTGCCCACATCCTCCTCATCCTCATCCTCATCCCTGCCAGCTCCAGAGGGAGCCCAGGCACCCCCAGCCACACCTGGAACCCCAGGGCAGGGCTGGGGGAGTGCAGGGAGCCCCCCAAACCCAGCCGAGCCCAGGGGATGCAGGGGGCTCTCAGTGCAGCTCACTCACTCACACTCTTTGAGGGCAGCCAAAATGATCTTTGGTGCAGTTTTGGTGCAGTTTTGGTGCACAGACAAGTTTGGGAATTGCCCTGCGTGGTGCTGGCACAGGGAGCAGGAGGATCAAACAGCCCCTGCTGTTTGAGGTTCACTTTCAAGGTAAATTTTGAAAAGTTTAATAAAAGATAATAAGAGACAAACAATAAAGCAAAAAAATGATATCTATATTTATATAGATATCATTTTTATATAGTTTATATATATTAATACATATTTTATATGTATATATAAAAATACATTGAATATATATATATCAAAATATATATATAAATATATGTATTTATATATAATGGTTATAATGGCTGGGTGCTTGGCCTTCAGCCAAGAGCACACCTGCTGTTTTGGAGACACCTCATAAATGTCTTGCACTAAAAATTCCTTGCCTTAAAAATTCCTAAAATTAAAAATTCCTAAAATTAAAAATTCCTAAAATTAAAAATTCCTAAAATTAAAAATTCCTAAAATTAAAAACCTCTTACATTCTTCTTCCCACGGCAGAGCCCTGCCCTGGACCCTCCCCACCCCACGGGCAGCCCAAGCCCAGGTACCTTCGATGATGTGTTTTCTGGAAAGGCCTCTCTCTGTCTCAGCCCTGCAGGGGAAGAACAGGAACACAGCTGGGAGATGCCAACAGCTCTGGAGCACTGACCTGTGCTCTGATTTCAACACCCCAAAATTAGAGAATCACACACTGGCTGGGTTGGAATGGAGCTTAAATCCCAGCCAGTGCCACCCCTGGTGTGACAGGGACAGCTCCCAGTGTCCCAGGCTGCTCCAAGCCCAATGTCCAACCTGGCCCTGGGCACTGCCAGGGATCCAGGGGCAGCCACAGCTGCCCTGGCAATTCCCAAAATCCCATCCAGCCCTGCCCTCTCTCCATTCCCTGTGTCCTGTCCCCCTGTGCCTTGTCCCCAGTCCCTCCCCAGCTCTCCTGGAGCCCCTTCAGGCTCTGAGCTCTCCCTGGAGTTTTCTCCAGGTCACTCCAACTCCTTAAAACCCCGGCAGAATAAACAGAAATGCAAAGGCAGCAGCAAAGTCTCCCCAGGTGCCATCAGCCTGCCCTGGCTGTAGGGCTGGGGCAGCAAACACAGGACAAGTCACTGTCACACTTACTTGCCACCCCAGTACAGCTTTGTGGTTATCACCAAACTGGACCTCCTGCAAAAAGAACAGAAAAAAAATTTAAAAATTAAAAATTATTACTATATA
>VWZS01010169.1:0-96517 GCA_013397075.1 Rhabdornis inornatus
AAAAGGCGAGCCGCGTCAGACTGCACACCATTGTGACCATATCTCAGTATTCCAATTTCTTAATCTTGTGGCATGAAAAGCTATTTCAGGAAACAAAGCAGAAAGTTATTGCAGAATTTTTCTATTTTTTTAGTTAATCAAAGTAAATTCAAAGCTTATAAATGGAATTTGGCTTGGGTTCTGTTATGTGGTAGATATGTTTTGAAGTTACTGCTTTTCTAGTTCACAGCATGGTACTATGATAATGTTCTAGTCATAGTTTTAGTGCATTTTCTCTGATGTGATTATATACAAATATGTACAGTGTATACAGACATTTGGGAAATCATTTCTGAAAAAAAAGCTGATCAGTATTCAATGTTGTCAAGATGACATCTGATTGCTCACATGGATTCTTTCTGTAGTATGTCACCAGAATACAGTCCTTCAGACTGGATCTGGATTTAGGGAAGTTTATCAGAAAATTGTGGGCTATGCTCAGAGATTATAAGAATATGTATATCTCTAGCAAAAATTATATTGATTTACACAGTTTAAGAATATTTCTGTGCCTTTATTAGGAAGCTAGCATATACAGCACAGAAATGTCTTAGTGAAATAACCCCTCTCACCACACTTACCAAGTAATATCTTTGTTTGTCCATTTGTTTAATCAATTTAACCATTCTGCAGGATGGAAAAAACCCTACCATCCCAAAAAGGGAGGCTGTTACTTTGGGAATAAATAGTATTTCCTCTGAATACTTCTGGAAGTGTGAGCACTCTTGTGCGTGCGATACCACAGAGCTTCATACTGATAAGACTTAAAAGTATGACAAGAGATTGCAATTTCTGTCTCACATCACATTCTCAAAGATGGTGCAAGACATTTGAGTGAGAAATAATTTGGTCTTTATGCTATTTCTATCCTGAAGCTCTCTTCAAAAGAGACAAATTGTGATAAATTATGTGACGATGAAAAAAAAATCAAGCTATTTCACTTAGGTGCTCACTGTGGAATTGAACTAAGCTTAACAGAAATAAGAAAAACATTTTAGAAGTAGTCATCCAGCCCTGCTGCTCAGTCTGGAAGCTCTAAGTTCCAGCCACCCCCACTATTCAATAAGTTCCACTTTTTTCTTTCAGGGGACTGGTAATTAGCACAAGTACAGTTATTGTAAGGTAATTATATGTTCTAAAGCTAATGTACTTATGTGAACTAGAGGGGAGCGTATCATGTGTGCATTTGATAAACAAACAGGTGCTTAAAAGATTTAATGGGTTTGTAGCCATCTGTAGTGATTAATGATGTTTAAGAACCTCACTGCAACTCATAATATCATAAATGAACACTGGGGCTTTTCAGTTAAAAAAAAAAAGAAGTCTAAATGATTCTTAGATTTTTCTGCTCAAATCCCTTTTGCTTAGTTACAATTTTGTATTCCAAAGGGCAATGAATAATTGAACTTTCCCAGAAGCAATAAAGAAAATTAAAAAAAAAACTCCTCCCTCTTACTTCTCTTCATCCCCACCTTTTACCACAAGGTAGAACAAAGCATCTTTTTTCCACATACAGAGCAGAAAATTAGAGCAGATTTTTCTTCTTTATAAACAATTTCTTGCCTCTCATTTCTCTTACTAATCAGAAGACCAGACTGAGCCATTTCTGTTCCTACACCCTGTAGAAATGCTGCTCCTCTTGATATCAGTAACCAAATTCATGCTGTGGCCAGATGCTTCTCCCTGCCTGGAGATGGAGAGCCAAGTATGAATAAAAGAAAGTGCGCCTGCCTGTGACTGAGAAGTAGTTATGACTGAATAACATTAAGCTGTGCACTATACTATATAGGCAAATTACCCTATATTTTCAAGGTGATGTCCCAAGATTTCATAGAATCAGTCTCACAGGGTATGTGATTTTTTTTCCCGTAAATTGGCACCCAAACAGCAATTGAGATGTATAATTTTAACTCAGACTTTTCACACATGTTTGAGCCACCTTCAACCAACCTAGTTTAAGTACTCTTGAAACATGGCAGCACAGCTTCCAGATGTGCCACCATGACTCTATGTGGCCTAAAGCCAGTGACTCTGAAGTGTCACCTGCTGTATCAGATAACTGATAGCCAGATAACTAACAGTAGCCAGATAGTCCTGTAATACAGCAGAGATATTAAGAGGAGCAGGCTGCAAGCTTTGTACACCCAAGAATTAAGGCCTGACAAGTTTGCTGTGCCTGAACGTTTCTTGACCTACTTGCATCTTGGTTTCATTTCATTTACTTATGATGGCAGTTTATCTTGTTGATCAGGTGGCAGTTGTACTTTTTTGTTAGGTTATGTGATAAAACTCATCTGCACACTCACAAAAGAACAGAGGCATGATGGCAGATGGGGGAGTCTACCCTGGCTGTTTCCAGTTTGCTCCCAGGTCGATCACCAAGGATCCTTTAGCCCATCAAAACCTCATTTCTACAAGAACACAATGTCAGAGGGCCAAGGAACCCAAATTAAGGACTCAGACAAAGGGACACCCCGTACTTGCTCCTCCCAGCAGAGCCTCAGCCCCACTGACTCAGTGTGAAACTCATCATGAGGAGTCACTGGGACCAGATCTCCATCTCAGCTTTTGAACTAAAGGAATTGCTGCCAAGGGGAACAGTATGGGAAGAGGAGAAAGAGGATGTTGGGATTGCCCAATATTTATGAAGGCATGTTTAGGAGAGGAACCAAAAGTGAGAAAAGAGAGAGGTTTAGGTGACTTGGAGAGAAATAAGTATGGGAAATAGAGGGATGAGGGAAGAGTCTATTTGCATGCAAGCAAGGGCTGGTCAGTATAGTTTCTAACCCTGTCCTAGGCTTAATCTCTGCAGTCTGCCCTGTCTCCTTGCTAAATTCCTTCATTTATTTTCCAGTAAGTGGCTCTTTACTCCATGTAAAGTGGAGTAAGTGTGTTTAAGTGTGTGTATGGGTCTGTGGTGTCGACTGGACTGAATGCAGGTATGCAAGTAAGTGTGGAAACATTAGTGGGGTCACTAGTGGGATCACAAGCTGAATGAGCTAGCAGGAGTGGATCTGGATTGAGAGGTGGTTGGGATGAGTGACTGAGGGCCAGTTCTGTGTGTAGAGAGCATCTGTGGCTCTCTTAAGGGTGAAAACACAGACAGCTTGTCTACAGGACCAGGGAACCCTGGACATTTCTGTGTGTGTGTGTGTGTGTGTGATCGTCTGCATCAGCAACTGCAATAGCATTATGGTACTGTGACCTTTGGGGTTCATATGTCCAGGTGTTAGCAGGTGGTAAGACTGAGATCTAGGGACAGCAACAGGTCAGGATGGGTTTAACAGGCCAGCTGCTTGAGGGACTCACACTGCACATATACAAAGAGATATGATATATACTCCTATTGTCATATCTCCATCCTGCTCAGTCAGAGACAGGAGCAGGTTGAAACCATTGTTGCTGTGTTTGTGTCAGTGCTCCAAGTCTCTCTCTGTTATTTGAGTGGCCAGATAAAAACATTCATGGTGTGTACCTGTGCTCAGTGTGCATGTGCCAAGTGGGAATACATTTTCAGGCTCATTATTTTTTAGACCTGGGGGCATGGAGCTGCAGCAGCCTTTCCTTTCTCAGGTTGTTGGGTCCAGTATGACATTTTCCTCTAATTTTTGTTCATCTTTGTGTGGTTCAAGGATAGTTTTATATCAATGAAAGTAATAAGCAATTATTTTGTGTAACATAGAAATGGTGTACAAGATCAGGAGCCTGAGAACTAAAGATATAGGGTGTGGCATGAAGCAATGTGGGACTGGGATGGTGAGAGATGAACAGCCTTGGCACTGGGGATCCCACAGCTCTAAGCAACTGGCCAACACTGAGTTATGGAGAAGCAAACATGGAGCTAGACAAAACTGATTTTAGGGATAAGAAAGAGAACAAAGAAGTGGTATCAAACATACAGAAAAGGCAACATATGTAGTAAGTTTGGGGGGTAATGTGGTATGGAAGCCAGCCCTCAACCCTAGTAGACTTAACCCACCAATATTAGGACTCAGAGGAGCAGAAGAAGGGTGAGCATATCACCAGAAATAGGAGTAAAAACTGTGTAAAACAATTTTAACTTCATTTTTATTCTTTCTTCAACAATTAGATCTACACTGATAGTGGCTAAATTCTTAAGACTCCCATAATGCAAACAATAAATTAATGGCTAAAAATATATATATTTGCTTCCCCTGTGCAATTTACGGGATTTTGAGCATAACACTACATGTGCTGAAAGGTAGCTGACCTTTAGAAATGGCTATCACCGTAAATCTGGCAAAGTGTGTGGGCACACAAGAAGGATGTATTCTGGAACACTGGAAGAACTAGGTGAAGAGAAGGGCAAAGAAAACGAGAGTGGTATTGCAGTGAAGTACTCATGGAGGAATAAAGGGGAAGAATAAAATGCTATGGATAGAGGGAAATGTTGCAGGAACAGTATCTGAAAGAAACCTAGGTGCATTAGTTCAGGGACCTTTGTCTAAAAGTCTTAGACAGGAATTTATCAAAAAAAGCATTGTGCCATTCTATGAATGCTAGTGACAGTATTCTGTTAAGTACTGTCTGACTTCTGCCAAGCTATGAAAGCTGTTCTAAAATCAATTGGATCAATAATATAGTCTCTAAAAATAAAATCCCCTCCTGTTCCTCCCTTTTCAGCTGTGAATTGGAACACTGCTTTATATAGATGCTACTTATACACAATAATGCCACTTATATGGGTTTGAATGGACAATACCAACCTCAGCAAAGAAACTGCTCCTGATCTATTTTGGATTTTGGAATTTGAAACTTGCAATTCTAAAGTTTTAGACACAGAATACAAAATATTCTTTACTTTTTATAAGACTGCNATATATATATATACTGGTTTTGACTGAGAGAGTTAATTTTCTCCATAGGAACTTATATTGCTAGGCTATGTTTTGGATCTGTGACCGAGGCAGTGCTGATAACATGAGGTGTTTAAGCTGTTGCTGAGCAGTGCTTGAACAGTGACAAATCCTTTTCTCTGTCTCACACTACCCTGCCAGCACTGTACACTGGGGATGCACAAGGAGTTGAGAGGGGACACAGAGAGAAACTGTTCCAAAAGAAGAAATCTAGAGAGGATTTGCATCTAGGTTTTCATGTGGACTAAGCTTCTCTGAATTTTCTCTCCTGGTATTGCCACAGGAAAAGCTATGAGATAAAGAAAGCTTTTCAGTCTAGTAAAATAAATTATAGCAGAAACCAGTGTCTGGAAATTGAAGCCACAAAAATTTTGTATATTTTAAAGTTGATAAATTAAATACTGGAAAAGTTTGCAAAAGATCACTTGGCGCTATATTGCTTAAAATATGAACATCAAGCCTAATTCTTTCCTTAGGAGATTTATTCTCACTTAAAGTGAAATCATTAAATGACATTTGTGTAGAAAGTCAGTCTAGGTAAACAATTTCTTTTTTCTTTTTTTGGCTTTAAGAGTCNGTCTGCATCAGCAACTGCAATAGCATTATGGTACTGTGACCTTTGGGGTTCATATGTCCAGGTGTTAGCAGGTGGTAAGACTGAGATCTAGGGACAGCAACAGGTCAGGATGGGTTTAACAGGCCAGCTGCTTGAGGGACTCACACTGCACATATACAAAGAGATATGATATATACTCCTATTGTCATATCTCCATCCTGCTCAGTCAGAGACAGGAGCAGGTTGAAACCATTGTTGCTGTGTTTGTGTCAGTGCTCCAAGTCTCTCTCTGTTATTTGAGTGGCCAGATAAAAACATTCATGGTGTGTACCTGTGCTCAGTGTGCATGTGCCAAGTGGGAATACATTTTCAGGCTCATTATTTTTTAGACCTGGGGGCATGGAGCTGCAGCAGCCTTTCCTTTCTCAGGTTGTTGGGTCCAGTATGACATTTTCCTCTAATTTTTGTTCATCTTTGTGTGGTTCAAGGATAGTTTTATATCAATGAAAGTAATAAGCAATTATTTTGTGTAACATAGAAATGGTGTACAAGATCAGGAGCCTGAGAACTAAAGATATAGGGTGTGGCATGAAGCAATGTGGGACTGGGATGGTGAGAGATGAACAGCCTTGGCACTGGGGATCCCACAGCTCTAAGCAACTGGCCAACACTGAGTTATGGAGAAGCAAACATGGAGCTAGACAAAACTGATTTTAGGGATAAGAAAGAGAACAAAGAAGTGGTATCAAACATACAGAAAAGGCAACATATGTAGTAAGTTTGGGGGGTAATGTGGTATGGAAGCCAGCCCTCAACCCTAGTAGACTTAACCCACCAATATTAGGACTCAGAGGAGCAGAAGAAGGGTGAGCATATCACCAGAAATAGGAGTAAAAACTGTGTAAAACAATTTTAACTTCATTTTTATTCTTTCTTCAACAATTAGATCTACACTGATAGTGGCTAAATTCTTAAGACTCCCATAATGCAAACAATAAATTAATGGCTAAAAATATATATATTTGCTTCCCCTGTGCAATTTACGGGATTTTGAGCATAACACTACATGTGCTGAAAGGTAGCTGACCTTTAGAAATGGCTATCACCGTAAATCTGGCAAAGTGTGTGGGCACACAAGAAGGATGTATTCTGGAACACTGGAAGAACTAGGTGAAGAGAAGGGCAAAGAAAACGAGAGTGGTATTGCAGTGAAGTACTCATGGAGGAATAAAGGGGAAGAATAAAATGCTATGGATAGAGGGAAATGTTGCAGGAACAGTATCTGAAAGAAACCTAGGTGCATTAGTTCAGGGACCTTTGTCTAAAAGTCTTAGACAGGAATTTATCAAAAAAAGCATTGTGCCATTCTATGAATGCTAGTGACAGTATTCTGTTAAGTACTGTCTGACTTCTGCCAAGCTATGAAAGCTGTTCTAAAATCAATTGGATCAATAATATAGTCTCTAAAAATAAAATCCCCTCCTGTTCCTCCCTTTTCAGCTGTGAATTGGAACACTGCTTTATATAGATGCTACTTATACACAATAATGCCACTTATATGGGTTTGAATGGACAATACCAACCTCAGCAAAGAAACTGCTCCTGATCTATTTTGGATTTTGGAATTTGAAACTTGCAATTCTAAAGTTTTAGACACAGAATACAAAATATTCTTTACTTTTTATAAGACTGCTTACCATCTTCAGCTAGGCTCACCAGGAGCTACTTAACTGAAAATAAATTAATTGAGATCTAAACACTTGTCCAAAGGTTGCTACTACTCTGACCAAGGTAGCTACTCATTTGAGCATGTTTTTTTTAAAGGCCAAAGAAATGTGGCAGCACTTACTAGCAATTGCAATTGGGCAGTGGTAATCAGCATATTCTTAAATCTGCTGCTGTATACAGCTATGAGCCCCAAATTAGTTGGTACTCACAGCTACTGCCACATGCACTCAAACCATATAAGCACAGGATCCTTTCCCTTGGCCTAATTATTGTCACACCCAAATAGTTGATGCCATCAAACCTAAGTAATATCAAACCTAATATTTGCTTGTTACCTCCCAATTATTGAGCACTACTGGTGCAGTTATGTTATCCATCTGATCACAGCTGATCTTTTTAATAAAAATGGAACTCCCCAGTCAACTTCACATCATCTCTTATTGACTCTTCTTATTTGATATATATTGGAACATCCTCTCTTTGGTTTCTTTGTCTCTAATAGTTTAAATGTAGAAATCTTTCTTCCTATAAACCTTTACACACTTCTCTAGCTGGACTTTATTTGATGCTCTGCCTGGTTGCCACATTTCCTACCCTTTTCTTCCTAGTCATTCATCATGTGTTATGGAAAGCACATACTCCTAAAAGGTGTGTATGTATAAATATAAATATGTGTGTGTGTGTATATATATATATATATATAATTATATATATATATATATATATACTGGTTTTGACTGAGAGAGTTAATTTTCTCCATAGGAACTTATATTGCTAGGCTATGTTTTGGATCTGTGACCGAGGCAGTGCTGATAACATGAGGTGTTTAAGCTGTTGCTGAGCAGTGCTTGAACAGTGACAAATCCTTTTCTCTGTCTCACACTACCCTGCCAGCACTGTACACTGGGGATGCACAAGGAGTTGAGAGGGGACACAGAGAGAAACTGTTCCAAAAGAAGAAATCTAGAGAGGATTTGCATCTAGGTTTTCATGTGGACTAAGCTTCTCTGAATTTTCTCTCCTGGTATTGCCACAGGAAAAGCTATGAGATAAAGAAAGCTTTTCAGTCTAGTAAAATAAATTATAGCAGAAACCAGTGTCTGGAAATTGAAGCCACAAAAATTTTGTATATTTTAAAGTTGATAAATTAAATACTGGAAAAGTTTGCAAAAGATCACTTGGCGCTATATTGCTTAAAATATGAACATCAAGCCTAATTCTTTCCTTAGGAGATTTATTCTCACTTAAAGTGAAATCATTAAATGACATTTGTGTAGAAAGTCAGTCTAGGTAAACAATTTCTTTTTTCTTTTTTTGGCTTTAAGAGTCTGCCAAGTTCCTTTCAGTCTGTTTAAGAGATGGCAATCACATATCCTGAGCTGGAAAAAATCTGGGATCTAGGTGAATACCATCAAAACAATTTCAGACTTAAACAGTGACTAGTTAGTTTTATGAATCTCAAAAAAGTTGACAAATGGTACTCAAAAAGAAGCTACTTTCCAAATGCTTCCAGATCTTATTAGAATAAGACATAAAATTGAGCTATAGTACTGATATTTAAAAAAATAAATAAAAGAACCAAGAAATAAATGCATTTAAAGAATCAGCAGGAGAAGAACATTTTCAGACAGTTTCACAACTGCTGAATGATATTTAAATATAGAGAATGGTAGGCCCAGATGGGCATGCTGTGAACTATTCATAATGTTAAATGCTAATATTCATAAAACAACAGATTTCACCCTTTATGGATTGAAATACATGAAACTGTTACTGGCCTATTATATTTGCTTTCATCAGTAAACCTTAAATAGGTTTAGACTTTAGCAGTTAATTGTTTATCAGCTGAGAATTTTCCCCTCTTGTTCTTCCTTTATCATGCAGGAAAGTCATAAGAGCCTAAGAATTAAGATCAGTGATCTGTGTGGGCTTGAGTTTCAAGATGTGAATATTGTGCCATTGCTCACCCATGCCAAAGGAATAGAACTATATGTTCCTGCATTTTCATGACACAGAGTGAACATAACCCACACGCAGGCCAAACCTCAGCGTATTTACTATGATTGCTGCTGCTTCAAAAGACATAATTACCTCAAAATATGTGTGAAATACTGTGAAGTATCTATTACTGTGCACAGTTCAGTAAAACACCAAAAATAGTGCAAGTCACTGTCACATTTTTAAATGGTGAGTGAGCACTGTTAATGTACTTGCACTGCCTCCTTGAAAGGAAGCAAAACACAACAGTAAAAATGAATCAGAAAAGGCTAGAAAACAATTTTCTTGAAAAAGGAAGGTAGGGTGAACCAAAAATGTCTTTACGTGTATATTGCTCAAATCATAATTTTGTTTATTGTGTTAACTGCATGCACAGCTCAGAGGTCACTAATCAAATTATTAAAGCAAATTTAAAAAAAAATCACTTTGCAGGGGCAGGAGGTGAGGTTTGAGGGGCACTAATTTTCATCGCAGTGGATAGCTTAAATACATCCTGTCTTAGCTGAAAAAAATAAACTCTTTTCATTGTAATGATTTATGGGAGGCATGTCTGATTAGGTTTATATCTCCATTTTCTCCTGTGGTCTCAGTTCCCAAACAAGCTGCCTGTTCAATGATTCACTGGCATCACAGAATCATAGTACATCATAGAAAATGCAGTCTGGTCAGAGAGCTTAATCCAGTTGATTGTGAAGACAGACAAAACCAAAATTAGACTACATTACACTACCACATTTCAGCTGGAAGGGATCTACAGCAATCATCTTGTTCAACTGCCTGACCAAGTCAGGGCTGACCAAACATTAATACAGGATGTTAAGGGCATTGTCCAAATGCCTCTTAAATGCTGGCACAGTTGAGGTATAAACCACCTTTCTAGGTATCCTGTGTTTGACCACCCTCTCAGTAAAGTAGTGCTTCCTATTGTTCAGTCCAAAACTCCTCTGATGCACTTTTGAACCATTCCTGTCACTGGGTCCCAGGGAGAAGAACACAGCATCTCCCTCTTCACCTCCCCTCTTCAGGAAACTACAGAGCACTGAGGTCACTCCTCAGCATCCTTTTCTCCAAACTAGACAAACNCACAGTTGAGGTATAAACCACCTTTCTAGGTATCCTGTGTTTGACCACCCTCTCAGTAAAGTAGTGCTTCCTATTGTTCAGTCCAAAACTCCTCTGATGCACTTTTGAACCATTCCTGTCACTGGGTCCCAGGGAGAAGAACACAGCATCTCCCTCTTCACCTCCCCTCTTCAGGAAACTACAGAGCACTGAGGTCACTCCTCAGCATCCTTTTCTCCAAACTAGACAAACCCAGGGTGCTCAGATGCTCCTTAGAGGATATTCCATCCTGTCCTTTCAGAGTTCTGATGCCATATCTACCTACAAATTCAACTGATATCATCTCTCTACCTGCTCTCAAAGATATTAGTAGCTGCTTCCACTTTCCTAAGTAAATTTTGTATTTAGTAGTAACTGCTATATAATTAAGGTCTTGAAGGAGCCATTCATGATGAGGATTTTGCAATATGCAAATGAAGCAAACTTCTTACTTACATGGAGAATTGTATTTATTCTCCTCTCATTTTTGTTAGAAACACGTAGTTCATATTCCATATCTCTAGATTAAGATTTTTCCAGTGTCTTTTTTAGATCATTTGCTCAGCATGCAGAAGCACAATGGAAGGCTTGCTTACATGGAGCACTGTGTTCAGTCAGGAAGTGCTTAATCAGGTCACCGTTTTTGTCAGGTTATCTTTGCACGTGTTGGTATGCATAATGATACTGTTGATGATTAGAAAGAGAAGTTATAGCATTGTGTTATATTTGGCCAGTGTAATATTTTAGAATTTAAAATATTTTATGTATCTTTATGAACTTCATATTGCTAGGAGGCTCAATTAAGATGGTAAGATAAAGTAGACCTCCTGCAAGAACTAGACATTAGGGCTGGTAATTAATCCCCACTGCTGAAAAAATGTTTTCTTCTCGGGGCTTATATGCATCAGGTTTGATATGCCAGCAGGAAGAAAAAAATCAAAGAGGATAATTCTATATTAAAAGCTAGATGTGGAAGAGGAATACAGTCTAGTTTAACACAAAGGACTAAAGAGCCTGAAAAAGAGTACTGGAAATTCAAATACACTTTGATATTCAAGGGGAGGAAGTGTGACTATGTTGGAGGTTCATGCAGACCCAGACACACAAGCAGTTTTTTGTGTTAGGTTTATGGAATCACAGAATATGACCTTGTGGTAATTTCGAGCTGAATGTATCTGTGGATATTCCTAATCTAACTTCCTGCTCAAAACAAGGTTATCTCTGTAGTCAGACCAGGCTGCTCAGGACTTTATACCACTGAGTCTTGAAAACCTCCAGGGATGGACTGAGACTGCACAACTTCTCTGGTTAACCGGCTTGCGACCAAGCTTCCACCCTTTGCTTCTGCGGAAAAAAAAATTGTCTTATATTCAACTTACATCAACCTTATTTTAACCTACACCGTTTGCCTCTTATCAACCTTCCATGCTCCACTGTGCAGACCCTAGCTCCGTCTTTTCTATAACCTCCTCATAAGACCTGGGAGGGGCATCTGTTCAGTTTATCCATTTTTCTGTTTCTCCAGTTTATCCTGGAGAACACCTTTCTTCTCCAGGCTAAACAGACCTTTCTTCTCCAGGCTCCCAACTTCAACCTACCGTGGTGGCCCTTTGATGAACTTGCTACAGCTTGTAAGTTTCTATATTGTATTGCAGGGCCAAAACTGGACACTGTATTCCAGCTGCAGTCTAATAAATAGTGAATGGAGGAGGAAAATCTTTCCCCTTGAACTACTAGCTCTCTCTGTGTTAATACAGCCCAGAAGGCTGTTTGATTTATTTTCTGCCAGGACATACTGCTGGTTCATTTTCAACCAGCTGTCTGACAAGACCCCAGGGCCTTATCTCACAGAGCTGCTCACCAGCTAATCTGTCCCCAGCCTCTGCCACTGTAGGGTTTCTTCTGTTTCATGTACACTTGCAAGTCTGTACACTTGGCCCTGTTCAATTCCATAAAGTTCTTGTCAAACCATTTGTATAGCTCTGCTGTCAAGCCCATGGACTAATCTCCTCAATTTGACAGCATCTCCAAAGTTGATGAGGCCACACTCCACTGGCTATTCCAGACCATTGTTAAAGATGTTAAGGAGAACAGTTCTCAGGTTAGACCTCTCTGGCACTCTGTTATCTGTCTGCAATACAAGCACAACCCATTAACCTCTGCCTTTTGAGCCTGATTATTCTACTAGAGTTTTACTCATTGGTTGTTCACTCACCAAGCCTTTAGTGTCCTAAATCATGTGCAAGAACATGGGAGAAGGCAATGTTGAAAGTCTTGCTGAAGTTTACATAAATGACATCCCTCATTCTTCCTTCATGCATCAACCCAATCATTTTATCACAGAGGTAACCAGGTTGGTCAGGTGTGATTTAGCCTTAACAACCCATCTACCTTCTTCTTCTCCTTCATAAGCCTAGAGATGTGATACATAAGAACTTTATGATTTCCCCAGTGACAAAATGAAATTCAATGGCCTGTATTTCATCAGATTTTGTTTTTTGATCCTTTTTGAAGATGAGTGCTTTTCTTCATTCATCAGGAATTTCCCCACTCCCTGTTACTCTCCAGGAAGACATCACAAAGCTGTTGTGCAAGGATATTGGTCAGTTTTCTTAGCATCCTGGGGTGCAGCCTGACCTGAAGATGTGTATAGATAGAGGTTTTTCCAGATAACACTAGTTTTGATTCTCATCTACTGCTAATTTTTCTTCTCCTTCTTCAAACTTCATTAATCACAGGAATCTGAGAGACCCTGTTGATGACTAGTGATGCAAAAGTGTAAGAAACAAAAAGAGTAACTCAGTCTAGTTTGTATTCCTTGCCTCTACATCACCTTCCCCCTTCCACAGTTTCCTTTTCATTGTTTTGCTGCTGATGTAACCACAGAATATATTCTTGTTGCTTTTTATATTCGTTACTGGTATCGCATCTCTGTGAGTTTTATCTTTCCTAACACTATTCCTAAACACCTAGGTAATGGTTCTAAATTATTTCTCTGTAGCCTGTACTACTTTCACTTTCCATTTTGTTGCATTGAGACAGTATCCTTGCACAGGATCCCACCAAGATGTTTCCTGAAGATGTTTCAAGTGTCTTAAGTATACTTGCCTGAAGTCCAAGGTCAGTATTCTTGCTCTTCTCTTTTGTCACTCCTCTTAGTATTCTAAGCTCCGCTGCTTCACTACAGCCAAGTTTGAAGTTGATTACCATCTCTCAAGCCAGTTGCTCCTTGCTTGTGAATAGCAGAACCAGATATGTGTCACACAGGGGTGGTCCTCTCTGTACTTGTCTCCTTCAGAAATCTACTTGAGTGCTTGCATCACACAGCATTGTCATTCCAGCAAGGACAAGAGAGATCAAACATTCCAAAGACCCAGGGCCTGTGATACAGAGACGTCCAGGAACTGTTCTTCCTTTATGCCCTTTCTAAAATACTATCGATTTGAATAAATTGAGTGAGAGGAGTCTGACCACAAAATAACCTTGTCACTGCTGCTGAGAGAGCAGATGCTGAACTTCAGTGATGTCCTGTGGTGAAAAAGGCAGATTCTCAATGTGGAGTCCAGGGACTATAATTCTGACAAATGCAGGCTTGGAAACTAGGGCTGTCAGCCATTTCAGCACATGTGAGGGACTAGGAGTGCAGATAGATGGCTGTAGCCTGCACTGGGAATGTGATCAGTTCAGAGAAACAGAGCACAAGATCAGTCCTGGCAGAGCTGAATCTGGTGTTTTGCATTCATGGAATCATAGAATACTAGGTTGGAAGGGCACCCCAAGTGTCATCTGGTGTAACCTTTCTTGGCAAAATCACAATCTAGAGAAGATGGCCCAGCACCCTGTTCAGCTAAATCTTTAGTGTCCAACACTAGGAAGTCCACTACTTCCCTGGGGATATTATTCCAATGTCTGTTTGTTCTCATTGTGAAAAACTTTCCTATTGTGTTTGACCAGAATTTTCCCAGGATTAACCTGTACCCATTACCCCTCATGTTTTCCATGTGACTTCTTGCAAAAAGGGACTTTCCATCTTTTTAGCTGCTGTTTTCATACAGGAACATGGTCATAAATTCTTCCCTAAGCCTTTTATTCTCAAGGCTGAATAAAGCCAGATCTCTCAGCATCTCTCCTCACATTGTCAGGCTTCAGAGTCCTTTGATAATCTTTGTGGTCATTCTCTGGATCCTCTACAGCCTGTCCACATTCTTTTCCGTTTTTTTTTATGGTCGGGACCAAAACTGAGGACAGTATGCCAGGTCTGGCCTGGAAAGCACTGAGTAGAATGGGATAATTACTTCTTTATATCTGGTTGTGATGCCTTAATTAATGCAGCTCAACATCCTGTTGGTTGATGCACCACAATGGTCACTCATATGAAACCTTTGTGGATTTCTGCAAGATTTAATTTCATTTTGAGTTATTAAAAAAACCAAACCACAAAACAAACAAAACCGAAAACAAAACCCAAAACCATCAAGAAACAGCCCTCCAAACCATCTATACTCTTGGAGTGTACTTACAGTTTCTATTATATATTTCTGTTAAAATTGGATCCAAATTTTTTTTTTTAAACAGATCAACCAGTTTTTAAAAGAAGGATTTTGAGGACTCAGATCTGTTTCTGATTTAATCACCCTTCCAGTACATTCTAACAAGCAGCTGAATGAGGGTATTCCAGGACTTGTAGGATTTCAGTCCATCCTTCTGAATGAGCCAGTCACCTTTAGAGATGCTCTTTACATAATCCATAGAAGACAAGAGTTTGCCCTGTCATATAAAGAGAGCAACACCACATCTCACGTGAAAGGAAGAACAGGCTTCAGGTAGATGCAGAATTCCAGATAAAACATAAATCTTTCCCCTTTCTTGTTCGTCCTAGTGTTTCTGCAGAAAGAGGGGGAAAGTAACAAAGAAAGGAACACAGATGTCTGAGAAACCAATAAACTATGCTAAGATTCAAACTCCCCAATTAATAACCTACCCTGCTTTATTTTTATGTGTACAATGAACTGGAAGTACTTTGGCATCTAAAATCTTTCAAATCTTACATTAGCTATTACCTTTTATGGTTAGCTTCCTATAAATCCATCAGAGTTATTTATGGGTAAGAATAGTTCCCAAAAAGAATACATTGTCAACAAGCTTGGTTTTTTGTGGATTTTTAAAGGGGTCTACAGAGTAAAATATTTAGGACTGAGCTGCATTGTTTATTTTATTTTGTGAAAAGAAAAACAAAGAAATATTATAGACCTATAGCAAAAACCCAATAGACTCTTAAATTGCTGTCAGCATTTTCAGAATGAAGCTTAGAACTCTCTTAGTTTTCTTCCACCTGAAGAAAAAAGTAAAGGAAATGGAATCATTCCAGCTAAATTCAAAGAACAGTTAAATTTTATGAAATTTCTGGCAGGCTTTCATTATCTGCTCATATGTGTATAGTTGCTTTGTGTCTCAGACTAATTTCTTGGTTTTCTCTCAACAAATGATAAAGTGAAACAAGTTTTTAGCATTTTTCAACCACACCAAGTAATAATATCCAGGGATATTTCTCCCAGTTTTTCTAAACTAAATATTTAGAATATTTGAATACAAGCAAAAGCATTTATTTGGTTTCACTAATATTGCAGGTGGCCAGCAGAGGGAAAATAACATTATGGCTCTTGTTGTTTTCAGCAATCTGCTTATTCTAAGTCAAAACATTTTAAAGCCACTATTTTATTCTTGAAATAACTATTGCCTAGCTATTTCTGTTTAAAATATGCATAAACTAAGACCCCATATGATTTTGTGAGCTGTCTGAATCAAGCTATGAGTACGAGACTATTGGTTATAAACTTAAGGGTGTTTGTACGAATTAAAAATCCTGGAATTGAAAGATATACCATAGTGCTTAAATGTCAGTCAGAAATTCAGTGTATAAATGGAGTTGGGCATGATTTAAGCTTTGATTCTGTCATTTCAGTGGCTGGTGAGGCTGCAGATGGGGCAGCTGCTCTCCGGCTGATTTGCTGCACATCCTCCTCTGTCAGTGAACCCCAGACCCAGATACACACTCTCAGATACATCACTCAGCAAACTGGGAGACATGCAGTGGTTGTCATCTCACTTTGTTGCATGGACATACTTGGGAAGTTTACCAAAAGTAGAGTGCTAGAGAAAGCACAGAAAATGTACAACAGAATATCGAAAGGTAAGAGAAATGTAAAATACCCTTTATATGCTCTATTTCTGATGATTAGGGTTTTATGCAAAAATCAAAACTACTTGAGAATCAAAAGGAATGAGAAAAAGCAGAATGCAAAAATCAAATTACTAATTAAAATTTTCTCACTTTTGGCAGCCAAAAGATTTTTTCTTTTAATTCAAGTACCTTTCCTTGCCAATTGCATTTTTCCTGACTTTTTTCCCTTATGATGTATTTATTATAGAGTGCAGTGAATAATCTGGAATTAATTCTGATATCAAAAAAAAACGGGGGGAGGGGGGGGAAGAAAATTAAAGAATGAAAGAAAAAAAGAAGAAACACAACCCCTCCAAAAATTTTCCATAATTGTTTCCAAAGATACTTCCAATTTTATGAATTCAAAATTCAGTCTAATCCATGAGGTGAGCATTTTCGGAAGACTACTGTGTATCAATTTGTCAACATATCCCTTTTTTGTGGCATTGTCTAGCAAGATGCAAGTTTTTTTTTTCCTGTCTCACTATCAGTTTCTTCCCCAGCAGTACCAGTTCACACAAGAATGACAGTAGGAACACAGCTGTCAGACTAATTTGGTTTGTCTAATTTTGACAGAAAGAAACCCAGAGTATTTGCTATTTCATGAACAGTACAAACATCCCAGCTATTTTTAACTTATGTCATCATGGTAAAAAATAAAACTTGCATGAAGCACAGCATGAGCCAAGCTGCTCTGGATCCATTTCAAAAATTGCACCCCTTGGGGTTTCTGTTCACATGTCAGCCAATTGGGTCGAACTTGAAGGCACAGGGACAGAAACAGCTGCCTACAAAATAACTGATCATATTCACCTCATATGCTCAAAGCTAGAATCATCTAAAGGTCTTGTCTACAGTAACCTATGGCTATCTGAGTTTTCTGTTTTCTGACAAGCTATTTTAATCAATGAAGACAACTTAAGAGACTTAGTTCTGTGCTACATGAAAGCCCAGAGAAAACATCTTGTGCCGTTGAGTAGTCTAACAGCTTATACTCATTTTCATACAGTGTTGTCCTGTATCATGATTCTATAACACACACCTAAAAAAAAATTATTCTCTATTTTCTGTTTCCTAAAATAAATGCACTGTCAGGGGGAAAAAATTATAAGTTCCAGAACACAAAATGAAACATATATCAGTCAGGACAAATAGACATAAATCATTGTTTCCTAAAATACTTTCTGAAATAATATAATTGGTGGTATATTTCTAGTATATAATGAGGCAGAAAATCCAGGCAGTTTTAAATTTAGGGATATGTGATCTCATTTCTTTTACATTCTCTGGTATTGGCAGTAAATTCAAAGTAAGACACAGCCTTTTTCAGACAGCCTAACACCATGGTTAGAGAGAGCAGGATCAAGTTGAACAAGCTTAAGGCTTTATTGTATAATCACTGTATTTATTTTATTAGATAATTTGTATGCTTTCTTGCTTCACTAAATTTTTTATGACTAATCTCATTTGTAAGCTACAGTTAGTCCTTTAATATACATACATATATATATATATATATATATACATCCTTGTTCAAAATATCCTTGCCAATATCTCAAAATATAATGCTCTTCCTGTGAGTACTGACTGATACAGTGTTGTAAGCAGTCCTACAGGCACAATAACACTGCTGGAAACATTAATGGAGGAATCATGGAATGCCTTTTGTCTCCTCAGGCTTACATAGATAATGTAAGAAATATATCATTGTTGACTTACAGGACAACTGCGTTGCTTCCAACATCCTATCAAATCTTCCCAGAAAGTGTCAGAGAAGCAGCACTTTAAGAGAGTGATTTGGCAATACAGCAATTTCTCTAACAGAGAATGTATGTTTAATGATGTTTCACCATTTTTTGACAATGACTTTGCATGTTCAGTTATTTTAAAGATATTGTATATATGTTAAAAGATAATTCCCAAATCTAAAACAAGACAACTTTAAAATTAGTTTGATTATGCCAAAAAAATCCAACACCAATAGTAAACGATGTCAGTGAAATTTAAGGATAAGCTGAAATGCTCTGAAGATATTTTAATAATGGAATGGGAAAGCCTGAGTGACTCTCCTTTTCTCTGTGAAATGCCTAGACAAGGGGCCATAAGTTGACACATGGAGCCATGCTCAGTGTGCAAGGAATTACTTCCTACTGTAATGCATCTGTTAATTCAGCCAAAGACTAGTGAAAATTCAATTTCATTGAATTGAGGGAATTCACCTCATGTTGTTTCACTGTGTCTGATTTTACCACCTCTGAGCTCAGCTGTGAATCATGGCTGCAGTTTTAGAGTAGGTCTGAGCTGTGGAAAAGGATGAGCAGCTCTGTGTGGCATTCAAGTTTTGCTGAGCTGAGCAAACCTCCAGGGTGCCCCTGCAGTACTCTAAGCATTTATCTATAAAAACCTGGATAGGATAATGAGTGAAAAATGGGAATCCACACAATCATTTTCATGATGGCTTAGAATGACTGTCTTGAAAGAGACAGCTAAAAGTGAAACATGGAGGATGCATTCAAAAAAACATGAGGTTTTATGGTAGGTTGGTTGACATATGGTAAGTTGACACATTTACTGTAAATGAAATGAAAATTAAAGAGATACTAGAAAAAAAGAGTTATAAAGTCTTAAAAACAGATGCTCTTTATTCTGCACAGGTTGAAATGTTAACCACAACAGAAGCAGAGAAACTACAGAATGATATTGCTAGGATGATCCTTTCTGTGTTGAATGAAAACCATTTACTTGAAAGATTAACTTGGTGTTATAAACGCATTTTTTGATGTAGTAACACTGACTCTGTATTCTGTCTTTGTGGAAAATACAGTAACGTACTAAACTTTATAGTGTGTGATATGAATAAATAGTGTGTGAAGTGGCTTTCATTTAGGGAATTAAGTTAATTCTTTTCACTAAATTTGATTAAATCAAATACATGGATTCAATATGGTTTAGCCAATGAAGCTTAGATTCACATCTGTAGCTAATTCAGGCTGCAATCATTGAATGTCATATACACAAAAGTTGTAACTGATGACAACTGATGACTGAGAGGAATTAAACAAAAGCACTTAGTGCCCTTGGTACCATGAATATCCTTTGCACTTCTTCTTTATCATCTTCCTGTAATTTTTTAAAGCTAGAAGGTAAGTGCTTGCTTTTTTTTTCTGGTACTTGAATGGCTCATAGTACAGACTGAAGGCTGTTCCAGGCCTAATGCATAACCTCACACTTAGGGCATATTTTCAATTATTTTGCCTAAGGCTTTAAAATAATCTTGCTGTTAGTCTGGCTAAAAGAAAACAAAAGTGAGAACTGTTTTTACACATGCTATAGAACATACTAAATTCTGTATGTAGCTCATACTCCCTTGGTAGTCTAATTATGACATTTACAAGTCTATGCACTTTTGTGAAAACTAAGCCCAGATAATAACTGTGCTCCCTTTCATTACTGTATTTAAGGACTATTGTTACTATATAGATTTCTGAAATCTATGTGGGTCAAAATTTATTTTTGTTGGGCAAGTTTTGTAGTCATATTATAAAATTTATGTTAAGCCATTCAGGGGGTAATAAAAAAGCTTAAGCTTATTTTTCTAAATATTTAAATGATGATAAAGAAGAAGGAGTAAGCATTGTATCAATTTGAAAAAACTAAGAGCAGTTGTGAACATGGGTGAAGCTTAAAATTACTTAAAGAAATGCACTATGATTAATTTAATGAGTTGAAATCAGGAAACAATATTTAAACTGGGATTTTCAATTAGGCCTTTACTCTGAAATCTCTTCAAAATTCTATGTTTTCAGTTTAACATGGCCCAGGAAAGAAGTCAATTCTTCTTGGTTATGACTTCGTCAGTTAATTAAACTGAGAACAAACTTTTTTCATTACTGTTTATGTAACCTGGAAGAAATTTATAAGGGTTTAGAAACTGGAGAGATATTGATTCAAGTAATTTTGCTGTAAAAGTTTGCATTAATGCCAATGTACCTGTCCATTATTTTTGGCTACAGAAATTACTACTGTCCTGGATAGTATATTCATTAAAAAACCCTAAAACTCAACAGCTGAAAATATTAGCCTGTGTTTAAGAGCTAGGCTCTGTGTATAAAGTTTCTGAGGCACCACAAAGCTATGCCAACTCGTCTCATGGCAGACCCTAAAAACTTCCCAACACACCTTGATGTCCTGTTCTGCAGGAGTGCCCATGAGAACTTGGACAGGTGCCAGAAGCACACAGATGAATACTGAATTTTACTAAACCAGTAATATTGGCCAGGTGGCAGCTCAGTACACCAGTGATATAGTTTATTTACATAAGGTGCGAGCCCTCCTCAGATATGCCAGATCCTCTGAGCTCTAGAGGATGGTCTTTAGTTGCCATGAGGGCCACAACCCATGGCACTCAATCTACATGAAGTCACAGTGGCTATATGAGTAAGTAGATTAGTCTCAATAAAGATCCCTGACACCCAGACCAACTGGTGCAGAGTCTTAGAACCATATGACTGAGATTTAGCACAATCAAGAGCACAATACGTGCCATAATGTGCAATTATCATCTCAATATGTTCTCTGTTCCAAATGCTGAAAAATAAATTCCCTGGAATGATCTATCTTCAAGATAACATCCAAACTCTTTGTCATACAGAGAGCTAGCTCAAGCCCTATCAAAAACAAAACAAAGCAGAAAAAAATCCAAACAGCAAAATAATTCTACAAAGTGGACAAAAGGATATCCAGTATGTCTAATTTTGCAACATATGGCAACATAGACATGTGCTCTGTATATGTAATTTGGCTCAGTAAAGTGATCACAGGACTCTCCTCTGAGAGATATGGGTGGGATTTTACATGAGCAATGACATAGGAGCAACAGGGATTGTTCCACAGTCCAGTCTCTGCTGCCCTGGGTAATACATTCTAATGCCTTTATAGATATGCCTGTCTTTATCACTAAACTAAGTATTGATGACAAAGTACCTCCTCTTCCAAAACTTAGTGAAAATTATCATTTTGAAAATTCAAACTATTATTTGGGTTCCTCTCTAAGCTTCAGGGAACACATGTTCAGCTATTGTTCATTTTGCTTAAAAACATCTTATAACCATGGTGATAAAATATGTATGCCCAGTGAAGATTCAAATGATATTTAGCTTGTGAGCATTGCCACCAATCTCTGCTACAGAGGAATGATGTATTTCCTGCTCACATACATATTTTGGTCAGCACTTCTTGATTTAGTGTGTAGTAATGCCAGACTTGATGCAAGTACTGTGCTTTTTGTGAGAGGAAATAGGGCCCAGGAAGATTTTCCTAAGGATTATAAAATTTTGATGGGGGTGGACCCCGTGTTCCCAAGGCAGTGGATACTAGGTACTCTTAAAACATCAGAGTACCACTATAAGAAAAATGAGAAATTCCATTTAAAAAAAACCAAAACCAAACAAATCCTATAGTGTTTTGTAACATGGATATCAACATATAAACAGAATAAATGTTTGAAAGAGACAAACAGTGTTACCATCTTTTTTTTCTTGAAACTATAGGACACAAAAATTAGGTAGACTACTTACCAGACAGGAAAGAACAAAGTTCATATGTAACTGTGATATTTTGAGAATGAAAAAGCTTATAACAGCTCCACATCTACGTTGTGCATTCAGTGGCAAGAGGACCTATGGAAAAAATACACATTTCATTGCATTAGTCATTGAATTAATGTTGTGACTGCCTGTTAGTATCAAGGTTATGACTTACACAGGACAAACTCTTCAGTCTTTTTGTTTATCAGCACTAGTTATACTATTTACATGTCCGTACTCTAACTTTGTTGACAGCAGAGATGCTTTCTCTAGACTTTTATATTTATCTCCTCAAGCAGAGTTGCAGAAGCCATCACTTCAAATAATAAACTGCAACACAAATTTCTATGTGCAATAAAAATATTCAGTTCATGTTTGATCTAAAGCATAGGAGATTTGGAGAATATATCCTTTACTATGGAAGACACTGTATGGGTACTGTAGTAAGGGCATCTGATAGACTAAGCAGTTTAAACTACATTTCAAATTGAGAAGTTATATTGTTAGCAGTATGCATAAGTTTGAGGAAACGCCAAATTTCATGCAGAATATTGATATATTTTATGATTTAGTCTCATGTTTTTCTGCATTTTATTCATGGAAAATATATTTGAAATCTTATCTTTTAGAAATAGAAACTAAAACTTCCCAGGTCATCTCTTTAGTCTTTTAAAATTCAATACTATCACAGTTTTCTGAAGTAAGTGCTGTTCAGCCACTGTTCCATACACCAGTATATCTGTGAAACAGCAGATACAGTATTGATAATTTTATATTCATATTGATCAACAAGCCTAATTGCCTTTCTAAAAAGGTTTGCAGAAAATTGATCATGTGATGTATGGTACTTATCTGAATTACCATGTATTTAAATTTAAATAAGGAATATGTATAAATTCTTTTAACCAAAATGTTAGCACATTAATTCTACTTTGCAGCATTTATGTCAGCAATTGGTTTAAGTGGACTTATGTACACAAGATTCAGAATAAGTGAAAAATGCAAGATCACTTATTACTGGATTTACTTTGCTTCTAAAACTTTGTCAAGGTGCCGGAAAAATATATGACATTGGCTTTAATAAATACTAATCACAGACTTTTTTATTTATTCCTTTTTATTACTAAATAAAACCTTACATCCTTTTCAAAAATGTCGGAAATAAGTCTTCAAAATTTAAAAAAGTAGACCTCCAACATTCACATGGTTACACTCACAAGCAATTTACAGATTAATCCTCAAAACAGCACGCAATCATAAAATTATTATTGTACCTTCTACACAACTGAAACACAAATAAAACCTTGTATTGAGCTGTGCAGAGTCTAGGAGGAGCATGAGCAGGCAGTACCTTAATATGAAATAGGCTCAAAGCCTGGAGCTCAGACAATGATCCCAAGAATGAAGATCTTGCAAGACTCTGCATTTAGCCATCACTTAATATGGGACTGCAGAAACATAGATCCTGTGCAAGGAGGGACTGGTTTCTAAGCTGTAAAGCTCAGCAGCAATAAGCAATCACATGCCCACGGATGGATCCACCTGGATCCAGTTGTAGTGGGTGAAGGTCAATCCGCTTGAGGCACCCTGGCTACCCCTGACAGAACCAATTATCTCTGGAGAGGTTGATCCCTAGTGCAGGGGCTGTGAATCTCAGCATGGGGAGCAGCCCAGGACCCTGAGCTCTTCTGGGAAGCAGTTCAAGCCCTGTCAGTTTAAAATCCAGAACCCTCTTTCCTCATTGGACTTTGTTGTCTTCCCCTTCTCTGTCCTTCTTCTCTCTTTCTTTCTGTTCTTCTCTTAATTCCATTTCTATTGATTTTCAGACAGTCTCTTGAGTACACAGGAGACTTATAAAGTCAGTGGATAGTGGCAAATACCTTATTAAAGCCTCTTCAGACACTGCAGAGGCTGTGGCTCTGCTTCTCTCCATTCCTGAGGAAGGTGCTCTGATTCATCCTGCCAGACAGCAGCTCATTAAATACTACCAGACCTCAACTACCCATAATATAAAATGTGACTGTAAATAGAGCAACTAACAAGGTCCCATTTTACACCAGAAATCTGGAACAGACAATACAAACAAGTTAAGACCAGCACCATTGTAACTCGCCTTTGGCTCATCAAAACAACTTTGCAGGATTTTCCTATCACACATGGCATGCATTTTCTCCCTGCAAGCTTGCAAGCTTTCCCACAAATTTTATTTTGTTTCTGTATCTATATAGCCCTTGCTACTTTTTAATCTATGCTTATTGCTACCTCTAAAAAGTGAGCAATTCACTGAAGAAATTAGGCTGTGGAAAAGATGGTGAAAAATTAGCATGAATATATTACAACGCTATGTCTAACCAAAGCTTTTTGTAGTAATTGAAAGGAACAAAACAAATAGTGTAATTCACTACAGGGAAAGTCAGTTTACATTGTTTGGATTTGATTGGTTTTTTGCTAAACTAACAGCATGACATGTTTTATAATTACACTTTAGTCTTTCTAATGTGCTGTGTTTTAGCAATCTTGCACAAATGCTAAACAATTGCATTGTCTTCGGCAATATTTTGAAGGTGCTAGAGCTGCTTTGTATGGGGGTAAAAAGGGAATATGTCTGGCTGCAGTATCATGGTAAGAATGCTGTTATATTGATGTGCACAATGGTGCCAGAAAAATCCCAGGGTTTTAAGATAAACCAATACAAGCCTGTAAAATATAAAGGGGTGTTCAAGCTCAGACCCTGGTTTATTGGCTAGGAGATCTGCGGTGGCCAGACTTGTGGCTGATCTGGGACCAGCTGTGATAGGATGTGAAGCTACAGCATCTCTATATCCTTGAAAGTCCCTCAAAGGTGTTAAGATGACAGAAACATCAACCATTTCTCCAGATGAGGCAGGGAGGGTGGAGGGTTTACTCCATGAAGAGGCAGAGCAGTCCTGTGCCTGGTTAGGGGTGGAGCCCTCCACCACGAAAGGCATGAGAGGCAGAGTCCTTCAGAGACAGACACCTGCAGTGGGGAGCAGGACATGATAGAAGAAAAACCACAAACAGCTGGTGTGGAGGCTTTACCTGTAATAATTTATATAGTCCTCCAAACCAGCCCTCAACAAGGTTCTCTCTTAAATTCATAATCAAACAAGTCAGTGGTAATCAGAAATGCAAGCTTGGGAACGAAATATTCAGCCTACAAATTGGAACACCTTAGGGATAGCAATACAAATACACTGAAAGAAACCCACTGGTACTAAAATCACTGGACTTCTGAATTATCCATGAAATGAAAAATGGCTCCCAGAGCTTTTCTTTCAAGGCAGTTACCAATTACAGTTCTCTATAGAAGAGTTAAAACATTTGGGCAGTAAAAGTTTTAAATGCTAGAAGCTATAATAGAAAAACATTTCTGTACCAGGGATTGCATACAATTTCCTGTGCAACAAGACCTGAAGATAAACTGTTATATGCTGCTGCTTATGCACAGTTGTACATAAATAACACAAAGTTCATGCAGAGCTTCATATTATGAAGTTTACGTACAAAATCTTGCCATCTCACTAACTTTTCATGCTTACATTTGTAGTAAATTGAACCACCAAAACCAATCTGAAAGCAAGCAAAAAAGAAAAGCAGATGAAAAACCACAATACATGTTATGTAATCCAATTCAAAAGAGTAAAATTTTGTAAAAATTCACATCATAAGCTATCTGTGATGTGAATTTTATTCAGTTTTAATCACACTTTGTTACACATCCTAGTTACCCAATCACAAAAAGGGGACTTCCATTCTGTGGTTTTCTAGGGAATCTCAAAAAAGAGTTCTTCACAATTCTTGCAGAGGGAGATGGGAGGTTACTTTTTCCACTGTAAGATCACCTCTTCCATTGTGAGAGACTGGAAGAACTGCTGACTCGAAACATTTCATGTGTGTGGGGGAAGGTGCAGGTCAGGTCCTGCCCTCCAACCCCAGAGCCAGTATCCCAGATTGGCAGTGGCTGCCAATCCCTGGCATAGCCTAGGCAATGCTCCACACCTACCCCCCTGTAACCCAGCTCCTGAGTGGCCAAAGGACCAGAAGTCCCACCTGGGGGAAGGGCCTAGGAAGGCCAAGGGTATTTAAAGTATAAAATGAGTCAAGTGTTTCTTAATCCCCTTGGAATTCCTGTCAGCTAAACACCGTTGGAAACAGGAATTATAGCTATATTTGTTTCTTTCTCTCTGTCTTCTTCTTTTACTGCCCTCTTCTCTAAAGGTGTTTTAAAATTCTGTAGGCTTGGAATTTGTGAGGTTGAATGGGGTAAGTTAATATTTTGTGGAATGTTTTATGTTGATTGAATGTAGTGCTAAACCTTTTTCCAGAATGCTCTGATTTTCTAACATTGCTAGTGCAGTCTTTTTTTTTGCTTGTTTTGACCTCTTGAGAATATCTTGTCAGTATTTCTCCTATGCATCTAACTTAGAGTATGTTAACAGCTGTAGGCCCTTTTAAAAACCTCATTGAGTGAGTTTTGGGACTTACATTCATCATCTAGGTTAATTCTCCAGATTCACACCTATATTTAAAAAATGTATTTATAAACTAACAAAAATGGGAAGTTCAACTATAATAACTCAGTTTTTCATCTGACTTTTACTTTGTATGGATACTTACGTGTTCAAGTTGCTGCACCTTCATTTCCCTGTATATGTATAAAGCATTGTAGCTGTAAAAAAACTATGAATGAAGGAGTACTATGCTTTCCAATAGAGCAGTCTTTAGCTCTGTTGGACTTTATGGCTTCAGACTATTTTAATGTATTTTTTTACAAGTCCCAAAGGTTTCATTTCTCATTTTATATTTTCTGTTGTGGTCTCTACAGATTTCAACATTGTGCTACAGGTATTGTATTCCAGATAAAACATTTGCATAGGTCTTATCTTCTGCTGTTAGTTTCCTTTAAATTTCAAGTTCTTGAGGAATTTGTAACTTGCTATAGTGTGCTACAGTTTATTCACAAATTAACTAATCTATTTCATAGCTAATAATAGGCAAGCATGTATTTTTGCTCTTTATGACTGGGACTTGTGTATTAAATTATGTTTCTGAACTGTTTAACAGAAAGACAAGAGAAAAAATGCAAGGATGTTAAATATTCACCTTTAACACAAGGAATATCTAGTAATCCTAGATGGTAGCTTATAATAGATTTCACTCTCCTCTAGGCTCAAAAGGAATTTCAGGCATTTTTTGAAGTTCCTTTAAGTATGGTGTTATTATATTTAATACATAAATAAATATTCTTCTTATGTAGAGACCAAGTCATGTTTGTTTGGAGGCCTCCTTCTCCAGAACCGTTTCCTGACATCTCTCATTACTAATGCCCTGCATCGCAACAATACTGTTATTTAGTAATTGCTATTTATCTTTTGGAAACTCTAAATGTTGTGAGTTCCCTAACTAAGCTGTCCTAAATGGGGGTACTTTTGAGCAATAACTCATGTTTTTCCGGGAAAGAAAAACCAAACATGATTGAGTTTTCAGTGATTTTTTTCCCATTCTACCCACCAAAAAACAGAAAGGACTCATCAGCGTATCAAACACTGGAGCCTACTTTTGTGCCCCTGTTTATGTTCATGTTCACTTTGTCCTGTCAAAGCAGACATATCAAGGTTGCTTTTTGGTTAGTTGGAGTTTGTTTTGTTTGTTTTTTTTTAAATGATTGCAGTGCCAATCTCTTTGCAGCAATGTCCAGCCACGTAACTGTTAGGGGTAACAATCTGCAGCTTGAAAAACTGAGATTGGATATTGAGGGGGGGAAAGTCACAAGGAGGTAGTACTTTGCTGATATAAGTTGCACAGAGAGGCTGTGAAATCTCTCTCCTGGGCATCTTGAAGACTCTGCCAGACACAGACAGAGCTGCCCCTGTGCACTGCTGGCAATAGCCCAGGTTCAAGCTGGAGGCTCCAACTGACACTTCTGTTATACTATGAAATAATTTCAGTCTCTTACTACATCCCAGAAGTAATAATAGCTACTGTCTAGCACAGGAAATAACAGATTGTGTGCCTAAAGACTGCACACACATTACCTTTAAACCTTAGAGTGTTAAGAATAATGCAGTAAGAAAAAAAAGTCACTAATTCATTGGGTTTTGCTGATTGTATTTATACCCTTAATATTATTTTAACAATGGTCTTTTGTGATTTAGCAAATGCTATCTTGTGTTGATCAAAGCGGACAAAGTCCTTTATAATGGGACCTGACCTTTGAAAGCTGTAAATGCTGTACAGTGTGTACTTTTGATCAGCAAAAGAAAGTAATGTATAGCAGCAACTTTTGAGAATTACAGATCTCTTGCAAGAAAATAAAAGGCCATTGTGTATACAATGGCAGAGAAGTTCAGCTTGTTAGTGATTTGACAAGAATGATCCTCATGGTTTGATTTTCCAGAACTGAATGACTTGAACTCATTCATATTTGTGATAATTACCTTTACTCAGACATAAAGTCAGGTTGGAATTGCAATCAAAAGTATAAAATCAGAAGATCTGTATTGCAGGAATCTTTGCTCATTCATGGTTGATCAAACTGATTGTTCCATAAATCCTTATTGCTCTAATTTTTTAAAGGTCTTCCTTTTTCAAGATCTTCTGACAAATGAAAACTAACTCATGTTCCTCCACAGACCAGAGTAAATAGGTGGAAACACTGATGGAATTTGTACGGAAGCACAATTCCAGGAGATGGCTTATAATGAGGAGTGTTATCCCCCACTGTGGAGCAAGGGACAGTGACTAAGAGCTGACTACGCCTCTGACTCTGTCTCATTAGTCATGAATTCTGTCCCTGGTTCACTCACAGTTGTTTCTGGTATTCCAGCAGATGTTCTGCAATAAGGCAAATAATCTATATAATACCTTTTAGTTTGTTTTGGTCAACAGAGTAAATATAGAAACTATTAGTATTATTAAATGTTGTTAATTACTGTATCTGTAAAAATGCTGCAACATTTTCTAATAAGCATACATCTCAGTTGCAAAACAGCTTTAGTTCTATTGACCTTTTTTCCTCATTTATTCACTTCCCAGAAATAATTTAGAAAATAATTTCACTGGCAAATGTATTGGTAGGAAAAACATATTTCCGTAGGGTGTTTCAAATATTTGGATAAAAAAAAAATCAATCTCAAATGTAACCTGTTCCAAATTATGTGTTTGGCCAAAGAGGGAACAGGAATACAGAGCAAAGTAGACTATCAAAATGATTTCCAGGATGTCAGTAATAACTATGATTTTGTGCAAGGCCATGCACTGCAGCAAAATTCACTATCCCATCCCCAAAAAAGATATAAATTTCACAAAGTAAGTTTTAGGACTAATTTCCCCATTCTCATAAATTACAGGTGTCTTAATCAATGAAGCAAAAAAAAACATTAAATGAACAAAGCTCCAGCTTCTTCCTTAAGATATTTTTAATCAGTGAGTATGGAGCATCTAGAAACAATAAAAAAGACTTTAGGCCACAGAGAAGAAAGGTCCTTGTTTACTGCACAGAGATTTATATATGGAAATTTAGTCAGTTTGCCTTTTGAAAATTTACTATGGATTGATCTGAAAAACTTTCTTGCAATCAATGGCCAAGAAAGCTATCTCTTAAATTATCTTGTTTAAATGGTTGACAAGCATTGGATGAATCATAGGTTCATAAATAATAATCAGATTTTGCATATAGAATGTTTTCTAAATAATGAAAATACTGATAATAAATTTTCTACACAGACTTTTCCACAGTTTCCATCCTAGTTCTTTCTATTGATGGTTAACTATAAGGCTTTCTAGAAATAATGACTAATCATTAACTAATCAGCATTTTAACTATTGGAATATATGAAGTTTTCTGGAACCACTGTATAAAAAACAGATGAGCATGAATGTACTGATTCACAAATAGAGATGGAGAAACTTCTGTTAAAATTTTCAAATTGATATGAACAGCTGCTAATTAACTTAAGAGCATTTTGCACCTTCTTAGATGTCCAGTTCCATTCACCACTGAAGATATTTTAGGTCTTAAATACTCTTGTGCATCTAGACCTAAGATAATTGGCAGAGAGCAGATGAGGGTCTGAAGTGAGCAGAGAAAGGCCTAAGAATAGGGAATTTGTGAGGAGGTGATGGTATACTAAGGGTCTGCTCTCAGAATACAGGCTGTCAAGGAAAAACCAACTATTATTTTCACTGTACAGGGAAAGGTGTTAATTCCTTTAAAATATAAAATGTTCTTATTCTTAGAAGAGATGTAGGAGTTCTGAATCATGGAATTTTTATTTTATTAGAGGAAAAAAAAGATTGGTTTATAGACTGCTGATGTCTTTAAACCAACAGGATTATAACTAGTGAAGGTTAAAAAATGATGTTGCTTTTATATAACACGAGAAGATAGTTAAGAAGTGAAGAAGAATGTGGCAACCTGGTTATCATCAGGATAAAGAGCCCTGTATTCACCAAATATATTGGTGCACCATTTATTAACATCACTCCCTCTCCCTACTTGCTCATAGACATTTACTGTAACTTCAAGAAATTGTGGACACTGATCCCTCATTGCCTCTTCTCTCCTCTTGCCTTACTGTGTGTGTAAAAGCTTTATTGCCTAACCCCCTCCTTTGCCTCTTATTTATAGAGATAGCAGCCTTCAAATACTGAATGGTGCCTTTTTGTTCTGGGAAAATGTTTCCCATATCAAGGGCGCATTTAAACAGACTGTGTTCTTGGAGATCTTCAGTCGAGTATTTTCTGAACATCAGCTTTTATTTTTTTCTTCTTTTCATTGTAAAATCTTGTAGAAAAAAAATTATAGCACTTGGTGTTTTGGGGGGGGTGGAGGGGAGGAAAGGAATAATTTGAAAAAGGAAGAAAAATGTGTCAGAACTGAATATATATGTGCCTTTGAATATCAATTAAAAACAATGACAAAAAAAATCCTACTTCTGATCTGTGGCATTTTGTGTATCTGAAATGGACTTCATTTATAAAAACTCTCACACCTTCTGAGAGGCCTGCTTGAATTACCTGTGTCTCTGTGCCCTTCCTGCTGGAGTGCTGATTGAATGTTAGTAGATAGAAAAGCAGACCTAAGAATGTGACAGACAGGTCACCTTCTAGCCTGTATTCTTGTTTCGTACAGAATCACTTTGTCCAAACCAGTAAGATGTGTTCTGAAATGTGCCTCCCTTCTACCAATAGCTGATATGTACTTTACAGATGGAAATTTATTGGTGCAGTTATAACATCCAAGCCCCAGTTCATGTTCCGCAGGTATAACACTAATTGCAGGAACAGCCAAGACACCTTTAATTAGGATAAAATCCATTGACTGCATATAGGATTTTTGTAAGAGTTGCTGAAGCAGGTTAATTAGGAATTCCCTGGTGACAAGGTATGTGTCTCATGGTTGCACTGAAATGCTCCTTGGTGCAGTAAAGCAGGCTCTGGCAATCAAAAGGCATGGATTTAGTAGGGTTTAACACTTTGCAGTGAGATGAAAGTTTCAGAAACAATTCTGTCTTCTGCGCCTCCAGCATTAACCCTATTTGGGGAAAAACGGTGACAGAGATAGCAATAACTATCATACAAATATCAGTGTAGCAGTCTATTTGCAAGCCACCAGATGCAGAACTGTTTGTCACAGGGACTGATTGCTAAGGTAACATGCAGCAGCAATACCAGCTAGTTTAGACTTCCATGAGCAGCTTATCATGGTTTCAGTAGTCCCTTCAGTTTACACTTAAATTCAATCAGGAAGAGCATGATGGCACAGCTGGAATAGCCAACAAGCCAATATGGAAATGTCCACTCCACTTTCAGGAGAATTAAATTCATTACTAATTTGTTTTGCTTGAGGTACTCATCATATAAAACAGGATATGGAGACAAAATATAGAACCACTGCAGGCATGCTGTTTTTCACACAGTGAAGGCAGACCAGCTCTTTTTTTTCTGGGCAGAGATCTCAAGAGCACTGCTGGTACCATCTGGTGTGGGGCAGGGAAGGAGACTGATATAGGTCTTTAGTGAGGGATTAGATCATCTTTCCTTCATACATAGATTTGCCAATATAGCCATTTACTTCTGAACTGTGAGTCTCCCCTGGGTTTATATTACTGTGACTGCTCTGTGCTGTTAACCCCATCTGACTCTGATAATTTCTGGAAGATGAGATAGCTGCTTTATTAAGGTCTCCAAAGATTTTTGTTAGAAAAAAGCCAATCTTAGGCAAGCCTGCTGTGAAAATAAACATTTTCCCCTCAGATTAAAACTTGTCTGAAAGAAAAGCAGCCAGTTGCATATCACCTATGAGACATAAAGGATCAGGGACACACTGCTGCCTGTAATGTGACTTTAGACCCAAGTGACACATAAGCATGAGCATGATGACTTTGGTTATACAGACAGTGTCAGTTTTCTCTCTGTTTAGATAAATACGTTTGAAATATACAGACTCCTTAAGGATTCCCAGCTCCTTGGCACATCATTACAGCCGCCTTTAGAGGAGTGCCTAGAGGACACATTAGAATGACAGTACTGGTAACACAAGGTGTATCTCTGGTAGAGATAGGCCTTATGAAAGCTACATTCTGGGCAATCTGCCATAGAGTGTTTTTTGTTGTTTGTTTGAATAAGAGAAGTTCCTTGTCCTAAGAGTTATCCTGTTAGGCTTGCCTGACAATGTACCTTAGGAGGCCACATGCTCTTGCAGTGGGCCTTCAGTCTTCTTTAGTGGGTGCTTAAAGGATGGAAATAATACATGGAATAGCAAAAGGGAGCAATGTTTCTACCTGTGGCCAGAAACATGAGTATGTAGGTATTTTCTAGCCAATATTTTATCATCTCATCACAGAAGACAGACTTTGTGCCTGTGATAATGTTAGGCAAAGTGAAAGTGATCTGCAGTTAGGATGGCTTCATGTCAGCCCTGCGCAACACCCTGCTGCAGGCTACAGCAAGACACGATGATTTAAAAGGCATTTGGGATACTGTTGTTCATGTACCTGGCAATGCAGTAGCTCATAGCTAATTGAAAGAACACTTGATTGCCACACGACAGGAATTAAGCTTCAATTCCATTTTTCCTTAAAAAAGAAAAAAGTGAAAAAATATTTTCACTTCAGGCATTTAAAAATGCCATTCTTATATATAACATTAATTTTTGATTGAGCACCCTTAGTGGCCTGGGTGAATTTCTGGGTGGAGAACTGTGTGACTAATGGCAGTGAGGCATGCAGATCATTACCTATGCAAAGGTAATTCCTGTCCTGTCTACAGACAAAATTGCTCGACTGTCTGCATTTTAGGCCTGGGAAGTTTGCAACATGTAGGCAGCATATGTTTTACAACAATGGCAGGTGGGCACTGTTCATGATACAACATTCATGACTCAGGAGGGTCTAGAGAGTAATTTCCCTGCTGACAGAGCTGTTGAGCAGTGTGTGGCCACCTAGTTGGGGAACTCCTCTGAAATAAACAGAGACCCATATCTACTTTTGCACAGACGACAACAGAGTGCTTCCCCCAAAGGAATTATTATTCTGATGTTGGCAGGGAGTAATTATTGGGAGGATAATCAGCTCTCCCAAACAGGATGATCAGTTGATTTTAGGACAGCCATGGGGGCCTCCATTGCAAGGGCTCTTTCGACATCTTCAGCTGGATTGATTGAGACTCTCCAAACCACTGTTCCACTTAATTTTTATAAACCAGCTGTTCTGCTATGGAACTGCCCCAGCACGTGTGATCACACATGTTAATTGCAGAAAAAACATCTCTCAAACATCTTTACAGCTTAGAAATGACAATTTCTTCATCTTTTGGTATAGTTTATATTTACAATTATCTGTGTACAATCTGTGCAGCAGCAATTACCTGTGAATCTCTAGGAGTTCCTACGCAGGGTGTTAATCAACACATAAATTAGATTAGTCATAGCGGGAGCTATCTGGGGGAATCTTGAGAACTGTCCAAAATCCCATGTCAAGAGTTCCTGTAAGCATTAGTCAAATACTTATTTGTGAAGATGACTAGGAGCTGGTCAATCTCCAAGTCACGTCCATTTTCTCAAACCAGACATTTGTATTACATCGATGCCAATAACTTGTTGTCTAATTCTTGGACCAGTGACAGAGTTCACATTTTCAGAATGCTGGGTTTGTATAAAGGCACAGCCTTCATCATCACCTACACCAGAATTACAACTACTGAAAAACGTTATTTTCACACATACAAGTTGGAATTTTAGTTCCATGTCTCTTGCCACACTATGACCATATAGAAAAATTTAGATCTAAAGTATTGTAATACTCTGTCAATAAAATCTTAAAAAAAAAAAAAGTTTTGGTTATTTATATTCTGTGTTTAGAATCTCTTTGCTCATGCCAAGATTAAGCAAACAAAAGTGAACCAGTGAGGGGGAGTTAAACAGCCTTGCAAGCTCTGAAGAAGGTCCCCTTGAAGCTGATTTTTCATGTTAATATCTCTTAGCACCAGCTGAGGGTGACAGGCTATAATGATCCCTCAGTGTTGGTTTTCTCAGCTAAGGGGATACTGGCCTAGACAAAAGCGATGTTCTAGGCCAGCTCCTGAGAGGAAGAGAGAAGCACCTTTGCTATTAGGATAGTCTATATTTCCATCATTGTCAAGGATATAATAAAAAACCTATTCTGTTTTTTACTTGTGATAGACTTAGATTAATGAATTCTGCTAACAAACCTAATTTGAAGTCCCTGATGCAGCAATAGTCAGCATTGCTGTGCAGGAATTTTAGTAGAGAAATGAAAGACTTTTTTTTTTAATAGAGATATGCTGGACAGGTCCTTGGGTGTGTGTGAAGGGATATTGGCGACACATTTGGTATGGCCACTTGCATTAACATGTGAGAGATATAATCTAGTTATCATCACCCAGTGAGTTCATACCAAAATGCTGCATAGATATAGGGAGTGAGTACTACAATCACAGTAACATTTATACAAGCAGTAAATGCCCTTTGACATGTTTACTGAGTAAACATGTACTCAGGCACTGCTATCAAAGGCAATGTCAGTGTAAGGAGAGCTTTGTTGCCATCATCGCTTTAGAACCTACAACACAGAGAATAATCACTTATCTCTTAATGTCAGATTAATTCTATCTGTAAGAGCCATAAACATGGATTCATGGTTCCAAAGCAATCTTGAGTGCAGGTCTACTGGGGAAGAATCAAGGATTTACAAGGATGGCATAAATCTAATTTTTCATAACTTATTGCAGATATTGACTTGAGACTAGGAGACAACAGCTGAGTTTTGTCAGTTTTGTAGCAACATGTCTCCTTATTTTAACCATGAACAAACATTAAAATTTCTCCATAACTGTTTTTATTCCAGTCCAGGAGCTGTCATCAGTGTAAATTAGTTACTCCACATTTACACAGGCACACCTGAAATCAGAAAGTTTTCTAGCAGCCTCATCTTCATCAAAACTTGAAGGGAAAATAATTATATTTAATACAATAAAACTTCACTAAATGAAAGGATATGATACTTCAGTTTCATTTTCCCAAAGATCATTCACAGTGCTTTCCTTGTTCTTGTTCCCTAAATTTCCTGTCAGTTATATAACTCCTTTTTCTAGTTTCATAGGCATCACCATCAACTATGTTAAAAGTGCTCTTAACTTCTATTGAAATTCAAGGTCTCTGTGCCATGATATATCTTCTGTACATTTTCTTGAGATGTGTTCAAAAGACAGAATTAAGACAAATGTGCACTTCAGAGCTCAAAACACATTCAGTGGATTTAAGTTTAAAAGTTGATGCAGACACATCACTACAAGAATTAGATATCTTTCTACTCTTTTATTTAGAATGCCTATCTTTATAACGCAGGAGCTCAACAATTGTGGTTTTATGCTTAAGCCTGATGTACAGGATGGCATTTGAACAAAGAGCTCTAAAGGAAAAAAATTCTTTGATGTGTTCACCAACAGCTTCTGTCAGTCTCTGTCAGGCATGGAGGAGCAAGGAGACTGTTCCAGATCTGGGAGTGGAGCTTGACTCTCTGTCTGCTATGGTATATGAGTCTGCACAAAATAAACCCAAATTTTAATGGGCACGGAAAACCATTTAGGCTAAGAACTTGATCAAGAACCTGACATGGGTAACTGAATAAAACAAGCACAGTATTGAGTCAATTTATGAGACTGAAATAAAGTAAGATCAGTTAGTCAAGTCTTTTGACAGAGGACAGCATAATAATCTGAGAGTAGCCATAAACTGAAAGTCAGAAAATGAAATCAGACGTGCAAAAGAACCTCATGAATGGGAAACATTTTTTCTTTTTGTAGGTTTCATTGTATATACAAAACAAAATAATTGGGTTTATTCTTTTGTTCTCAACTGGTTAAGTACGATGAATCACAGAATCATACAATAGAATTATAGAATGATTTGGGTAGGAAAGCACCCTCCAAATCTTCTAGTTCTGACCCTATTGCCACAAGCAGAGACTTCTCACTAGAAGAGGTTGTTCAGAGCCCCATCCTGCTTGGCCTTGAACATTTCCAGGGATGGGGCTTCCACACCGTCTCTGGGCAACCTGTGCCAGTGTTTGCCACTCTCACCATAAAGAACTTCTACCCAACATATAAAATCTGAACCTACCCCTTTTTCAATTTATAGTCATTATCGTTCTATCTCTACATGCCATTGTCAAAAGTCCCTCTCCATCTTTCTTGTAGTCCCCCTTTAATTACTGAGTCAACTCTGTACACCAAAATATCTTCTGTGATCATCCTTAGTAAACTGGCCATCTCAGTGAAAATATACTGAAATATGCACATCTTTTAAGTATAAAACTGTACATGCAAGTATAATAAAAGTATTAGCAGAAAGGTAGATAACTTTCTAAAATTTGTTAATCAAATTGAAAATGCTATTCCTAATTTGGGAAGGACTAGATCTGAACTTGATCTAGATTTAATTAAAATCTTTTAAAAATCAGGTCTTTTTATTATTGGAAAATTGTATTCCAGAGGACATATCTCTGGATACCTTGGACTGTTCTGACAGTGAAATTAGTTTATTACAATTACTGTGGAAATAAATAGAGTGCGAACAAACAATTCTGCCCACAGTAGGAGCCTCATATTAGAATGAAATGTGACTTTTTGAAGAACACTTCACAGCTTTAATGTAATACTGGTTGTAAAATAACTCTGTGAACATCATAGGCCATTATTTAAGATAAAAATTGACAGCACTTACTTTAAGTAGTCAGGTTTTCAAGTTACTACTTAATGCATATAATTTGAAAGTATTAAATAACTTTGGCTAAGACTCTGACCTCACAAAGAATCCCCTTAGGGCATCGAGGATCGTGTATAAAAAGTTTATAGCTAGACCCAAATCTGAAGGATCTCCTTAAAAGCATTTGCTGAATGTCATTGAAGATATTCCTAGAAGCCTTTCTGAAAAATTCAGTCATTAAGAACTTAATCTGACACTAGCTATATATATATTTGGAAATCACCCCCTCCTGAGAACATGGAAAGGTCTTTGTGAAACTTAAATTTCATTTAAGAGCTTGAGGCCTAATGGGATTTTAAACATTTTGCTCACACAAAAAATTGCTTTGGCACAGCTATTCCATGGGTGGGGGGCTTTTCTATTTCTACTCAAGGGGTTATTTTTTATAATTCTAATTATTTTTTTCTTCTACTACCAAGTAAAATAGAGATTCAAGGCAGATAAATTTTCGTTAAAATTTTATACTTAGAAAAGTAGTGAATAAATACTTTAAAAATCAATAACATGTAAAAAGTTCTAAAAAAATTAAATTTTTCTCTCAGTTAAAGGTCTCAATTAAAACACTGTAGAAATGATTGGATAGCTAGAAAGCAGTAGATATATTAAAGGGGACAGATGCTTCCCTCGAAAACAATTATATATTTGTTTTCCCATAGTATATATGTAGTTCTTCTCATAGTTTTGTAGAAAGGTATGAAAAAAACAAAGGAAATAAAACCCATATGTGATCCATGTTCTTTTATAAATGCTATTTTAAAAATTTCTATAATTTAGTAGTAATTTGCAATAAAAGCAACAATAAATTTTAATACTTTGTAAAACACTGATGCTGGAATGAGACATTTCAATGGTTCTTATTACTCCTCTTTTTGTATACCTATAAATACAGTGCTTCCTTTCTCTTTAGGTATTGTTGTATTGGAAAATGTAATAAATGAAGGAAGGATGAATGATTGTTTAAGTGTTGCTGGCTGATGTTAAATTATTAGCTCATGAGTGTTTTTAAAAAGGTTAAAATTTTAACATTAAATTGTATTTGCTCCTTGATTTATAGCAGTATAAAGAGAAATTATTTTTAATGTGATCCATCCCAGCACTAGGTATTATGGAAATAATCTGTGAGAGGTTCCCTAAATACCCAAAAGTTAATACTTTAATAAGACATAAGAGAATGAGAGAAATTATTTTTATCTAGTTAAAATATGGAGAGACTAACCCTGGCATGATTACCACTGAGAAGCAAAAAAATACTCACTCTAAAATAAGATGGAGGAAGGCTGCCTGCCACAGGTAAATTTGGCAGTGGCTGTGACTTTGAGGGTTGTTTCAGTAATTGTTCAGTTGTCTCCAGTGCAGCTTTTTGTAGGAAGCTGGGTGTATTTGACTTTGGCAGTGTCCAATACTTACCATGTTTTGGCAATGCTCCTGTTCTGGTGTCCTGTTCCTCTGTCTGGGCTCCTCCAGGCATCCCAGGCTAGAGCCCTGTCTGTGGGGAGAGAGCCCAGCCTGCTCCTTTGTGGTGGCCATGATCCCTAGAAGTTCACAACTCAGAAAGATGCTCTTTCAAAACACATGCAGGATGTCTCTGTATGTTAACCAAAAATACCTGTCGCTTTTCTCCTTTGTTTCTGTTTCGTTATGGATTTAAAAAAAAAAATTTACAGATGTTCCCTTATTTATATTTATACATGGCAAAGCACACTGATGCTAGCATGAAAAGTCAAGTGCCTTCAAAATTAATAAGTAATGACAGCCAAACCATGCTATTTCCATTGCATTTTCAGTGTACTGTTTTCTTTTCAGTATACTCTATATCATTTACTTAAATGATGAATATGTATTTCAGAATATACCTATCCTAGAAGTCAGAACCTGCTTTAAGCTTTTAAAAATGTGATTTTAGAATAGTATGTTCTATTTTTCCTTCAAAGTACCACTTTTGCCAGTTTTTACAGTGCATATTGAATACATTTACAGAAATCTTTGCACGTCAAAACATAATGACTTCAGAATTCATCAAAATTATGATACAATTTAGCATTTTTGAAAACCTGTGAAAATATGTCTGGAAGGAACCCATTAACACAAAAGCAAGCTGTTTTGACCTGTCTCTGTAGCCATCTTAATAAACCTGCATTCTATAGCGACTGACATGTACAGAACTAGAAGGAAATAGTGGCAAAGCATCACTGCAAGAGCAAAAATAAAATTATGTATTTTGTTCAAGTAGCCCTGTAAGAGGTATTCAGTAAAAATTATACAGCCTGGGAAAGGGCTTTTATTCTAACTGGATTTTGGTTCTGTTTTCTGTTCAGTTTTATTTTGGTGTTTCAGTTTCTTTTGGGGAAGATTTTTGCTGTCAAATTATTTTGACGTTATCAGGGTTTCCAACTGTGTCCAGAAGGAAACGAGTGGCCCCTGTCCTTGTACTTAAATAGACTGGTCATTGTAAGAAATCTAGAAAAATTAAAAGACTCCAAATTAAGTCAGGAACTCACCTTTTGGACTTTTGTCCTATCATATAAGCCAAGCAATGGGCATAGACTATGTGATCTAACAAGTTAATCAAGGGAATATAATGTTTTTTAGAATTGTCTAGTGTCTTCCTTTTACTCTTCAGACATTTTCAAAGTCAAAATATAGTGCAGAAGTTAAGAAAAATTTGAACACATTTATGTGGTACTATTAGGTGGTGTATACGAGTAGTAGTAATGTTCCAATCTGCCTACTAAGAGCTCCAGTAAGGAGGCTGTAAAACAACTTTCTCTGCTAAATATTTCCCAGTAATAAGCATTCCCTTTACCTTTCTTCCTCCCCTACCACGTCTGCACCTCCTAAATGCCAAGGACATTTGAGATATGCAGCTTTATAAAGGCTTAGTAGTCATAAGTTTCTAGAAGAAGTGTCATGATTTCTCATGTCTGATTCAGGACTCTTCATCATTTGGGTTTAGAAAAACTGCAGATACATTGTGGTGCATTAAGCTGCAGAAACAGTGAATTCTCTCGGCCTTGTTTCGGTTTGTAGGAGATAAATATTTTCCATCTCTATACAGATAGAGAGAGATCTTCACACAGAATCTAAACTAAACATCATTTTTCAGGGAGAGATGTCCAGATTTCTATGTATCCAGACAATATCCTATCATGGAAATGTAGCTTAAGACAGGGACATTTGTACTCAGCACTTAAGGCTGAATAAAAAACAGACAGACCTATTTATAGTGAATCAAAAAAAGGAAATATTTTTCTACTAGACTGAAAAAATAAATCTCAACATAGTCAAGAATCTAAGAATGTTATTGAACTGAAGAATAAGGAAAAGAGTAATTGGACAATCATAAAGTCAGGCAAACCAGTCAGCAATTGCAAAAAGCATTAAAGGAAAGGGATTTGGAGATCAGGATTGAAAATCAAGAGCCTAGAACACATCTGTAAGTAAGAGGCATATCACAGAGAAATCACTGTGGATTTTCTAAGTGGATGCATCCCACAGGGCAGCCCTTCATTTTTTTTTTTGCAGATTAATTACAACCAGATGTAAGTTGATTGCCCAGGTGGAACTGATTGAGACACACAGGGGCCGAACATCCAATTTCTTTTTGGAGCAGAGGTTTCACAGAGTGTTTAACCTAATGTTTCTTTATCTCTGAGGACTGCTTTTATTTCCCCTTAGAAAATTCCAAAGAAAAAAACTGAGGTGATTTGAAGGATAGCCCCTCTCTTTTTGTTGCCACTCCGAATCAGCAGATGGAAAGAGCAGGCTGCAGGAACTGAGCTCTCAGTTGGTGTCTGAGCAATTGTCTCATGCCAAGAGAATTGAGAAGGCCACAGAGGAACCAGCTCCCAGCCAGCATTTGGACAAAAGCCATGCCAAGGTGGTTAAGCAGCCTGCAGGGAAATCTGGCTTCTGCCAGTGTGTAGATGAAGTGCAAGGCACAGTGAAATGTGACTCCCAGCTGGCACAAAGGCAAAAATCCATGCCAAGATAGTTGATCCAGTCACAGAAAGACGGCCTCCATTGGTACCAGGCCAGAGACCAATAGCAGTGGGTTGGGAACAGCTTTCAAAGCTCTCTTGTCTCTTGTTTCAAATATGAGTCCCTCAGAGCAAGCAGAAAGGGTTCATTACCATTTCCTCAATCTCAGGGGAAAGCAGAGTTCCAAGATTGTTTTTACAGCAACCAGAAGGAAGAAATTTTTATTTCCAGACAGAACATTCATAAAGCCAGTGATGGCTTGCATAGCAAGAGGAGAAAAGTCCATCCTGTACATGCACATCCTTGGCTTCTTTGAAACATTCTTTCTTTCATCTATGAGACATTTGCATCCAATGGATATAACTCAAATGTCATTTTGTGAGGCTGTTTCTGCTTCACTGCCATTTCAAGAAGAATGAGATGGTGGTTTCTGTTTCCTGTATATGGACATGGACCTGCTTCCTCTTCTCCTCATTGCAGAGGGGTTTTTGGGATGGCTGTAGTTCTCCCTATAATACACTCTCACATGTTCACAAACTGCTTGCAATTTCCCTGGTAAAAATATACTTAAGAAAGGATACCTGCCTTAAACTTTCAGAAATTTTACAAGGTGACCAATGAATGTCTCTTTCCAAAGACAGCTACTAATGGGGGAGCACATAAGCATCTCCAGAACCCTGTGAAGCAAAAAAGATACTTTTCAAGCTGGGAGATTACTGATGCTATCAAATATGTAGCTAAGATTTTCATTCAGGAGAACAAATAGAATCTAATTTCATGTGTATTTTCAGAAAATAACTTTCCCATCTTCTAAACATAAATACATAGTTGTCTTTGATTCTTACTATCAAAATTTATTTTATTTCTCAATGAAGTAAATTAATTTTACCCAAGTCAGATGTGTGATGACATTTGGTAAGTGACATCCCTGTGTCAACCCATTAGTTTTCCCATCTTATTTTCTATCTCATCCTGGTTGAGAAGGTTAAGAGATTGTCTGAGTTTGGTCTGGCAGCTAGCCAGGACCAGACCACATGTATTTACTTTGCTTTCTATCCTGATTTTCTAGAGGAATGGAAGTTGAGCCAAGACATATTCGGGAGCAAATCCAAGGACAATTTTTCTATACTTTACTATTCTTATGTGTAGGAATTTTAGTCAACAAATAAGATTTTTTTTTCCACTTTGTCAGTCAGTCACAATTATCACATATACTGTTAGACAGACAAACATATCTCTGATGTACTGATATGGAGTAACGTTTATGATGAACAAGTTTGGGTTTATGAATTGAGATGCTTAAACAATTGTTTTGTATTTGCGGTATTACTATGAGTCCTTTGTAAACTCTTTAGTCAGAAAACCACTTCAAATTTTGTGATTATCAACACTTAATACATTTTAGAGTGCCAGAAAAATAGTTTGATTGAAGTAACTGGTTTTCAAACTAATTAATGTTTATTACAGATTATATTCTTACAGTAGGTCCCTAAATACTGCTTTCTAAAATCCTTTTTTCCCTTCCATTAGTACTTTCTTAAAATTTTTGCCTTGGAGATTAAAATTTTTCAAGCCTAGCCTAAACCTGCAGTTTGTTTATTTTTCTGCAGTGTTTGTATTAACACCATTTAGCTCTCCGGAATATAAGTAGACTGAAATTGACTTCTGTTATAAATTGCCTTATGACTACTTGCTGAAAAACTGTGCTGGTGAATCAGCTGAACCTAGAAAATTAGAAATTGGCAGATACTTATTCCTTATTCAGAGCAGCACATTTGAGTGTTCCAGGAAAAATTGGTTTTGATTTGGCTGAGCTGTGGAGGTTTGAAAATAATGCCTCTAAAATATGCCTTGTGCATGGAAACTGAGTTCTTTTAGCATGTCTCACTAGTGTTCTGAGTAAATCAGGTTGCAGTGACACCCAGCAGACAGCCCAGAGTGCAGGAGAAGCTCAGAGCACTTCTGAAAGACAAGATGCTTCCAAAGATCCCTCCTTGTTCAATCTGTATTGGCACATACACTGACAAGAATATGCACTGTGTGCTCAAAGGCTTCCCAGACACTGACTGCATCCTGCTTTCTTTAATGGCTGCTAACCAACAAAGAAATGCATCTTCTAGAGTTTTGGTTTTGTGATAGTGCCAGGTGATTTACTTTATCATGCATTTATAATTATGTTTATTTTACCTGAATAAAGCAGGTAAAAAGAGCCTACTGGGGAGGAGAAACTGAGACATTTCCTTCCCTGAGGGACTTACTGAGCATGCTCAAAGCAGAGGATCTTGGAGATAGGAAAGTCAGTTACAGTCATAAATAAGAGGTTGACACTCATGAAATGACAACTTACAGCAGAGAAAAAGTAGCAAAAATACTTCAGAGGGGTCTAGAATGGTCTGAGACTGGTGCTACACAGATTGAGTGGGGAAAAGCAAGGATGATAGACAAAGGATATCAAACAATTTTCCCTTATTTGAATATTCTTTACCTAAATAATTAAATATTTGCTTTTTATTTAAAGAAATGATGTTCTTGAGAGTTTTAAAATATTTTGGTTTTACAGAATACTCATTAGATGTGAAAGACACAATGACATCCACCTTGAAACTGGTTTTGATGACACCATATCACAGTGAGATCGGAACAAAAATTGCAGGCATTTTGTGGAAGCCAAAACATTTTAGGATTTCATTCACAGAATAAAAAGGAATATAATTAATAGTGCAGCCAAAACTCTCTGTTTAAACAAAGGTAATGCTTATATTTATCAGTGTTTTAAGTGTAGGAAGAGTCAACATTTCATTAAATAATGTTGGTTATAAAACAGCAGAAAAATATTTGCAAAATTCTTTCACCAATGCTACAGGATTACCATAAGGAAGAGCTCACCAAGTGTGACACAGGTTAGATTGTGGCTGGTTTCACTCTAGCCTACATGACCTCAAGGTAATTGTTCACAGTAACAGAAATTTCTGAAGGTTGTGCTGAAATTTTCAACCACTATTTTTTTAGATTAATGTTTTCCAAAAAGAAGTTTAAAATCATTGAAGTGAATATTGATAGAGTGTATGATGTCATTTAGATCAAATGCACAATGCTTAAAGAGTTTAGAAGATCACAGAATAGTTAGGGTTGGAGGGGCCCTCTGGAGATCCAGGAATGTATCCAGAAGGGTTTGGAATGTCTCTGGACAGGAAGACTCCACAACCTCCCTGGGCAGCTGTTCCAGTGCTCTGCCACACTCAACATGAAGTTCTCCCCCATGTTGAGGTGAACCTTCTTGTGTTTCAGTTTATTGCCATTGCTCCTCATCCTGTCACTGGTACCACAAAAAAGAGTCTGGCACCTCTCTCAGATATTTGTATGTACTGATGAGATCTCCTCTCAGTCTCGCCTTCTCCAGACTAAACTGGCCCCACTCTCCTCAGAACAGAGATGCTCCAGACCCTTCATCATCTTTGTGGCCTCTGCTGGACACTCTCTGGTGTTTGATATTATTTAATTGATATATTATATATTATATGTAATAAATTTCTACATGAATTATATCTAATAATACGTACATAAAAATATGTAGTAAAATAAAAAATACTCAAGGAAGTATTGTCAAGATAAGGAAAAAATGTATTTTGTTTTTTTTTTCCTACAGTTTGTGAGCTACAAGTGAAGTAGATATTTTTAGTTGATAATAAAGAGCGGAACAAGGTTTATTATAGCAACTTTAACATGGCAGTTATGCAGAAAAACCTACAAATGGACTTTCAGAACCATAATTTTTCTGGTCATAGAGTTCATTTTCCAACACAAAGGCTTCTGCAAAGTCTGAGCTTGACTTCTATCGCACATAAACCTTATTAAAACATCTTTAAAGAAATGTGGTTTATTTATGGATTTGGTGAAAGTTCTTGAAATGAGGTTAACGTTTTGATCGTACAAATACAATGCAGGTTATATCTCCTGGCAGCTACACAGCTATAAAAAAAAATAATAAATTAAGAAGCCAAAATAGATCCATTTCAAATTTGTTCCTTATCAAAAAATCCAAGAAAAAAATGAAAGAGTAGTATTTACTGCAAAGAACAATTCAAGTGAAGTGATCTGGTTTTGGTTTTCTATCTGCCTCTCATTTAACTGTATCTTTCTGTTAGACAAGCATTCCTTAACCATATGATCCATTGGCAATGAAAGTGCCCAAATTCAGTTTGTTAAGAGCTATAACAATTTTGCTGGGATGTGTACATTTTCTCCAAGATCCATTTATTCATTCTTGTGTTGACCTCACAAATAAGTCAATCTCCTAATTTTCCCAAATTACTTCTGACAGTGTAACTACTAGATTTGTGTTGCTAAAGTCTCTTGAAGGAATTAAAATTTTTCTTGTTTTTAGTCTTAATAATTCATTTTTGCCTAAAAAGATTAAGATTCTTAGGTCATTAAGTCTTCTTCCATTTCTTTTATCTGTAATAAATACACTTTATAAATTGTTATCTGTAAGCTTTCCACTTTTGCTGAGAATATGCTGGACATAGAGCATACTTTAATCATATTGCCTTTCTTCTGGTTTTTGATACACTACCTTTTTGGAAATGTCATCAAATCTTAATGAAACACATATGTATATATCCTCTTCTGCTTGGAAGTTGCCTGTAGTGCTGGCTAGATAAATTCTCTGAATGGTTCTTCAGAACACGCACATCAGAAAACTGGAGACTAATGCATGCTGACCTGCCATATGGGCAGAATTTCACTGAAACCCTTTTTTTCTTCTTATGAGATATACATACAAATCCCAGAAGCTATGTACACAGTTTTGTGTTTAATAACATAGTGCAGCATACTGTTCACAAAAGTATGTAGGCACAGATGAATCATGAACATAAACAGGGGGAGACAGATTGTATACATTGAGCCTCTGTGTCTAACTCTCACACCAAGCTCAGTAGATGCCAGTCCTTATGCCTGAGGCAGCAGCTACCCACAGAACCTCTACACTGGTCCTCAGAAGCATCTTATTAACCCCAGAAAAGCCGCAGATTCTGTATTACATGCTGTAAGTCTGCTCTGTAAGCACGTGCAGTCGCCCTGTCTGCTGGGCCTTCAGCATGGAAATAATACTGGCAGCAGCCCTGATCAGCTTTTCAGCTTCCCTTGAGTTACTCTCAGGGGCTCTGCTCCTCACCTTGTCACTCATAGCAGGATGACACTATCAAAGCTGGTAAATTTTGCTCTGGAATCAGCTGCTGTGTTGCAGACAGGCACAACTAATTCTCTGCTAAAAAAAGTTTGAGCAGGGGGCCAAAAACTACAGTTACTAAAAGAAGACAAAATTTTTAAAGATGGTAAGAGTGGATAGGAGATTACAGAGACAAAGGAGGAGCAATGTGCAGAAACATAATAGCCAGAAGACACCAGTGACAGAAGTAATCTTTAGACTGTAAAAGGAAGCGACAAGAAGGGCTTGAGGGGGATATATATTTTTTAGAAAGAGCAAACAAACAAAATCCCAAAGAACTGGAGCACAGCCATCCATCCTGTACACTGTGGAAAAAAACAGCACAACATTCCCTCTTTCTGCTAACATCTGGTCACAAAAGGAAGCCAAGAACCAGTCAAAGAAGAGCAGTTCACTGGCAAACACATGCTATCACTACCATTCCGCTCTGGTCCATGTCTCAGGCACAGAGATTTGATGACTATATGACTTGAAGAAAATAAATATGCATGCAAGTACTTATTTTTCCCCGAAAATTGTAGAGCTTGAGGTGAAACAAAGAATTTCAACTGAGAAATAAGAAAAAGAGTCGATGCTGTGTAGACAAATTCAAAATGTTTCTCAGCATAGAGCCTTTGGCTGAAGACTTCAAGAAGAGCTGGAGACGCCAAGATGCTGTGCAGGAATTGCCTCCCCTCAGCACACACATGCCATGTTTAAATATCCATCCAGCCACAAGATGTCAGCACACTCAACGGGAATTCCGATCAAAATCAAAATGTGTATTGCTGTGGTATTTCTGTGTCACGCATCTCTCCTCCTGCTGTTAATGGGGGGAAAAAAACGTTTCTCGGGAGTTACATGAAATTTCACATTCAGGCTGTGCCAAGTGGAAATACCTGATGTATCATGGTCTGACCACAGTATCTTAATGAGAGTAAAATGCTGAAACAGAATGGAGAACATGGTTCCCTCTTCCTATTCTGAAACCAACGGATGTTGGACAAGGATCTAAAACAGCTCGTAAGCACGTGAATAATATTCAATGACAGAATGTAAACTCTGGCCAGCTGCTTAGACATTTTAGACTGCACACTCAGTTTTGAAATCCTGCTTCAGTACCTCTCCAGAAATTATTTCAACTCAGTAAAGTGTCCAGATACCTGTTTCATGGCCTTCATAATCACAATATCTATAAACCCCTAAATACAAATTCTACAGGTGAGTTCTGGCTGGTGTGCTAAGTACCATAAGTGGAGACCATATGGGATATGGGCATAGCACAAAATAAATTAATCATGTCCACTTTCTTTCAAAAATAGTTCAGACTCAAGATGTCATGATATCAGTAGTGTTTTGCAATTTGCATACTGACCAAAATATTCAGTGGGTTGTTCCTATTACTGCACTCCTATCTACAAATATTCAAATTTCACCTTGGGCAGGAAAATGCCTGGAATCTTCCTGTAAAATATAGTCAGAATTCCCTCTGTGTTATTTGAATTCTTTCAGCACATCAACATATCAGAGAGTGGGGTAGCTAGATTCTCTAAGCCTGACATCCATATTAGGTAAATTAGTAGTCAAAATGTACAACAAAATTAGTGGGCATCTGGATAAATACAAGTTCCTTGGAAAGACCAGCATGCCTTCTGTAGAGGAGAGTTCTGTGATGTGGATGCTTTAGTACTTTTTGCGACAAAGACATCAAACATGAAAATAAGAATGAATAATTGATAAAGTCTATCTGTATTTTCAAAATAATTGACAATGCCAACTCTCAAGCCTTTTAAAGAAAAACATAGACTCTTAGAATAGAATATGCAGAGTTGGAAGGAACCCATCAGGATCATTGAGTCCAACCCCTGGCCCTGTGCAGGACACTCCAAGGATCACACCATGTTGCTATGGACTTTTACAGGGGGCTGAGGTGAGACTTGTACTTCACACTTCATGCAAGTCCTAGAAAAGGAATTTTGTAGGGAGCTTGGAAAGTTTGTTGTTAATACTAAATTATTCAGAATAGGAAAAATGCAAGCTGACTGTGAAGAATTGCTGCAGAAACTTATGAGGCTTATTGAGTAATAAAATGGCAGATGAAATGCAGTGCAGAAAAATGTAAAGTGATGCACAAGATGAAAAAGACCCACAAATTCACATATAAAATTATGAGCTCCAAGCTAAGTGCTACCTCTCAGAAGAAAAATTTTGTGATAATGAGAGTTAGCTCTACAAATGTCCTATGCTGAATAACAGACAAAAACCCACATCAAATGTTAGTAACAGTAAGGGAAAAAATAAACAGAAAACAAGATAATTCTCAGTTTAATAAATCATTAATCACTTTTAAAACAGAGATCTGACCTCTCTCCCATCGCCCTCCCATATTCAAAAGGATATAGCAGAATTTGAAATTATTAGCAAAATAATTGTAGTAACAATAATTATTAAAGATGAGTATTTATTTCCAAAATGAAGCATATAGAGTGAGCTAAAACTCTTCTATTTAGAGAAGAAACAAATTAAAAGGAAGAGAAAACGGGTCCACAAGCTCAGAAAAAGACTGAGCAGAGAGATGAGCCCCAGCTGGATGGCCTCTCTGACTGACCTAGTACATCCATTCCACTGTGCTGACCTCATTCTGGCCAACAGGTGGTATGAATTGATAAGAAGCACTTTGGCTATTAATTTAGCTATTGGCTAGTATTGCTTCCTGAGCTTTCAGAGCTTTCATTACCTGTTCATTTATCATGAACATTTTGATTAGTAAATTCACCTTTTTTGAAGAAAGTAAGTAGAAAGCATTTGAGGACAAAGTTTAGGAATAACATAATGATTGTATTACTCATATTATAAAATAGAATAATAATATCTATAATCTGGTAATATGCCCATCTTAATCATTACCTAGGTAAAAGTCTAATTGAAATTAATGAACATTTTCTCAGAGGAATGGTTTCAGGATTCTCTTCTATATAGATTATTTATATCATGCTCATCACCATCGTTTCTGAATGTGTTCCAGTAGTACATTAAGCAATGTGACTAACATCTGTCACGTTTTTTTTCCTCAGTCTCTCTCCAGGGAGATAAATATATGCAGTCGAGTTTCTTGTATAATAGGAATTTTGCCAGGTGAAAAGAGAAAGAAAAGTTAACACGCAAAAAAAAAAAAAAGGGGGGGGGGGGATATTTTGATTTTTTTCTATTAATGTACAATTTACTTTATTTTTATATCAGTGTAATAATGGGAAAAATATCTACTGCATTTAGACCTTGCTACTTCAATTTGTAGCCTAACTTTTGAATATGACCTTGATGCTGAATTAAGCTTCAAGTAAAATAAAGTTATATCCATTAATTTGACTCACTTTCTTTTCTGAACTAATAGTGGTAATCAGAAGACAAAAGAAAGAAATGAATCATGTTTTCCTAATGCGGAAGAAAAGACAAAATGCCACCAATCATGAAGCATTAACAATTTTTCAAGGATGATAATTGAATGGAATCTAGTTACTAAGAAACTATGTTAACATTTTAAAATATTTAATTACTTTAAATTGCAACTGATTATTAAAATAAAATATTTCATATACACGGATAATTAATGAAAATTTGCAGTGAAGTTTAGCAAAACAGTATCATTCAGTGTTTGACTTGAAATATATCTGCATAATTTTTGAACAATACAAATTCCTAACACAGACTGATATATAATTTTCTTTGCAAACCACTTCAAGATATTTTTTTGAGGAGTAATTACTCTGACGAAATCTGCATTTTACAGGTGTAGCTAGTGAAAGAAGCAATGACTAATGCAGTTAAAAATTGAACTAATGCTATGTTCTTGCTTGCCTGTGGACCATACTGCTTCCCCAAACAAAAGAACAAAACTAAAGTAATTAATAATAGACCATCATGATTTGAAAACACTCCATTATGTTTTTCTTAGAGTTCACTGTAAAAGTGGCTTCTCCTTCTTTATTTAGAGAAGAACGGGGATTGTGATGTTACCAGCAGATGAGAAATGGATAGAGTGCAAATAATCATCCCATCTTGGACCTTGGCTGCCCTCTTCCAGTTAAGATAGTCAAAACTAAAGAGGATTTCCAGAAAGTGTATATGGCCTATCCACTGGTAGTATTCTGCAGCCCATAAAATGATGAATATTACATGTATTATTGTGCTGAAGAGTTCAGGGAAATATCTTAAAATTGTACCCCAGTAGCACATATACAAAAGCAGTCCTACACTAGGCTGTCAAGCTTTTGTTAAAGACCTTGATGAAATATGAAGTTGCTTAGTACCGTAATATTAAAGGAAGCTTGGCCCTGCTGCTATTAAATAGGTCTTCCTTTTCTCAGTGACAGACTTCCCATTCTAGCTAATGACAGCAAACACATCTGAATATTTATTATGTGTTGAAAGCACAAATGTTGGATAGAGACAGAATATAATAATGCCTTTTATTTTTCTTGAGGCGATCTGTCTTGTCATTCTAAGTGCCACAGATAAAAGCAGCAATTAAAAAAAAAAAGAAAGAAGAAAGAAGAAATTAATATCTCAAAATAACAAAGCATTACTGAATAAAGACTAAAAATACTAAAATCATTTTAATGCATCAGGCTGAAAGTCATCCAAAAACGACCTATGAGAGCATCCTGTAAAATTACAAACCATGCTGTTGCCAGAAGCGAGCCTTCCTTAAGCCTTAGGGTTTGGGGGTGAATTTTCTCAGAGCTTGGCTCTTGAAATAGTTCATATCTCCTAAGAGGGTTAAAAGGTATAGACAGTGCCAGAATTTCTGCAAGATGTGAAAGTTGCGTAATAAAACCACTGACTATGGATCTGAGACTATACCTCATTTTCTTTATGTCATTTAGTATGGCTATGTGTTAAACGAGATCAGAATTATTCATGCTGATGAATACCTAAGGAATTTCCCTATGGCAGATCTGCATATTGTGTGTGTCACATACACAAGTCTTAGACATGCAGCTTAAATGGGTCTAATGACCTTTAAAATAGTGCATGTTTTTCACTCATGAGTCATCACTTTGCTTATCAGGTAGTTAATGTTTGTTCACATTTCAGCCTTTGCTGACCTCCTTCCAGCCTATGCCCCTTATTGCAGCAGGTGACTGGTCTGAGGTAAGCATAAGCCAGGATACAAACCAGCAAGTTATAGCTATTCAGTGACTATTTCTTTTTAATAGTAACAGTAAGCTTAAACTCCGCACACACACACACTTTTGTAATCACAGACCTACCTGTAGGAGGAACAGGGAAAATCTTTTTCTGCAAACTTTGATAGTGTCTCCAAAATGTAATTGATTTATTTTAGATAAAAATGGACTGTGAAAGACCAAATACCTCCCTAGTCCATTTCCCTGGTGAAGAGAGTGCTCTGGTCAAAATCTAATTGCCAGGATTTGCTATTTCTTCCAAAGGACAATTTTTGCTAGACAAATTGTCTGATGATTTTGGTCTTCTGGCATTACTATTTTCTAAACCAGACATAGATTATTTTGAGAAAAAAAAAGCACCGAGTGCAAACATCCTTGCCATTTCTTTGCTTATTTGCCCTTCATCTTTGAATCTTTCATTCCTTTTCCATTCTGTATGCCCATATCATGTCTTCCCACTCTCTTTTTGTCTTTCTGCTGTTGTCACTCTTCCACTTTGCTTGTACAAACAGCATTTATTTTGCTTTCATTTTGCACTTAATTTCTTGTTTGTGTTCGCTGCATTCTTTTGACAGAAGGCATCCTGCTCTCTGCCTTGCTTCCCATTGACCTCCCTCCCTTTAAGTTTCTCATCTCTTTACTTTTAATGTGACCCTCTCTTTGTATACTCCCCAGTATACCCTCTGAGTGTATGTATGCATATAGAACAGTTGATCCCATCCTTTATCACACCTTTTAAGCTGCACAGAGCTTCCAGCTCTTGATCTCCTTATCTCACACATTCTGTGCCATGTTTTAACACTGTGATTAATAAAAGTCTGTGTTGGAAGCTTTTAGATATGTAATAGCAACTAAACCGACACTTTGGTTTGTTAGGGTTTGTTGATGGACTACTAAAAAGTTAACAAACTCTCAAATCCCATATGGCTTGTATTCAATAACTGACTAAAATTGTAGACTTTCTGAGGTTATCTTGACCCTTTGAGTAGCAGCCATCCTTGTGGCAACTTCTTGCCTAACACATGCTCTTGTGGAATTACAGAGTTCCTTCCTTTCCACGTTCCTCCAAGGAAAGTAGCTCTTGGTACAAGTGATCCAGAGTGATGAGGCTGAAGCCAGTCAGGGAGCTGAGCTGAGCTGCCATATCACTGTGCTTGGTGGATGATACAGCCCTACAGCAAACACCTTTGGGCAATCAATATACAGTGGGCATGGAGTTATAACACCTGTACTGGCATTAGGCCAAAACACAGCATGTTTATGGTAGTATTCCAGTCAGGGTCTTCTCCAAAATACCTAGATCTGGGGAAGATTGCAAAGTATTACACTTCCAGTGACCTTCATCTCTAGTATTTGTTCACTGCCGTAGCAACAGGGCATCAGAATTTATATCTGAAAGCTGAGATAAACACTGACAATAATAAGACTGAAATTTTTAGAGCTTTTTCAAACAAAATCCATCATATCTGTCTTTGCTTAGAATTTAGTTAGACCTCTGTATGTATACTTATTGATGACCTGTATAGAATAATAGCATTAAGATGACAAACATAATTCTCTGCACTCAACTAGTAAAAAAACCCAAACTGCTTTCATCCAAACGTCAAATACATAATTTGGATAAATCCACGAGGGTAATGTTCACTCTCTGCAATAGACCATCTGGCACAGAAGACACTGTGCCAATTAATATAGATGGAATGACTGTTAGCACTACAGATAGTAAATATTTCAGACTAATCTTTTTTGTCATTTATCAGCTACACTCATCCTTCAAAATTTGCAGTCAGAGTCTCCAGCATGTTGAAACAAATCGATCATGTTCAGACTTTTGCTATCCTGCAAAACCTTTGCCTTCTTTTAAATTCTTTTATAGTTCTGTCTTTCACTATTTATGTGAGGGTGAAGGATTATTGTGAAGCAACAGCACAGCTAGCAGCATTATTTGGCTGATCTGCCTGCCTATCTCATTAATATACATGCATTGCCTTGCTAATGTTATGTTTAGTCCAAAGATTGTGATTCACCTCTTTTTCTCTAAGGAAAAGGTAAATACAGTTTGAGTAATACAACCCTAATGGCTATTTCAGAAGAGAGAATAATACTATGTTTGCAATATTAATTTACAAGTTCATCCTGAGGAGTCTTGGTCAACTTTCCACCTCACCTAAAATCACGTGTCATGACTGTATTTCAGTTATATTTCTAAGAGACCTGGGAAGTTCTTTTATAATAACCGGGAACTATTATTTTAATGGTATTCAAAGAAAACTTTTGCATGTTAATTTGCTTTCCAGAGCCATTTGACAAAACTCTAAACAAAGCTGCACAGGAGCCAAGTAACATATTCTCCAGTGTACAAAGTGCTTCAGAAACACCATAGGTTTGAATATTATCCTTTAATGTTGGAAACTTAGTAATGAAGCATTTAAAGCCCTTCTCATTATAATACAATACCAGCAGTAAATTAAATTGTGTGATGGTGGAAGTAGCAGATCAGGACGTTTTTATTTTTCAGGCCACCAGGTCGCAGTCTAAAAGAAAAAAATGAAATAAGAAAAAAATTATCAAAACACAGTTAGCTTTGTCTTTTTTTTTTTTTTATCTGCTTTTAAAGGTGTAGCGAGACGGGCAGAAACTTTGTGTATTACTCATATGGAAACCTGGGGTATGCATACAGAGCAGTGCAGATTGAGCCTCTGCAATGTGATCAGAGAAGGGTTTTTTGAAGATGGCTTCAGCCCTTCTCACTTTTGACCATATTCTGCATTGCACCACAGGAACCATTTAATGCATTATAAAAAAAATTATTTATTAAGTATCAGGATTGAAACATACCTTCATGAATCTGAATAGGACAGGATCATAGAATCAGAATCATAGAATGGTTTGGGGTAAAGGCTACCTAGTTCCAACCCCCCTAATGTGGGCAGGAACACCTTCCACTAGAACAGATTGCTCAAAGCCCCATCCAGTTATGCCTTGAACACTTCCACAGATAAGGTGTCAGCAACTTTTCTGGGCAACCTATGCCAGTTCCTCACCACTCACTAAAGAATTTCTTCCTAGTATCTCATCTGAACCTACCCTCTTTCATTTTAAAGCCATTACTCCTTGTCAAATTAACAAAAACGTTACAGAATGTCTGATTTGAAAGTTTTCTGCAGGTTTTGTTATAACTGAAATCACATACTGATTTCACCAGTCTGACTCCCACTGTTATCTGAGGCCAACAGCTTCAGTAATGCACCAGGAGTTCTCAGTAAATGAACAGATAAGTGTGTTTGGCTATTTCTGGAATCTGTAATGCAGGCATTCATGCTAAGCAAATTGGTTTTATTTTGCAACAAGCGCACCACAATGCTCTGTGAGAATTCAGAAATTTCTTGGGATTTGAGACATACACATACATGAAGAGGCTTTATGAAACACTAACTTGTGCCTGTTCTGTTTATATTGCCCTTGATAAGCTGTTAACTTCCCAGAAATGAACCCACTCTATCATTTCTAGGGCAGTTAGTCCTCCACGAATTTGGTGGAATTGAAAGAAAATGAAATACAAAAAACAGGTGGGAATTTAGCAAAAATATCCCGTATTTTTAAAATCTCTATCTCAAATATGTGGCACTTTTTCTTTCAGAGAGAAATAGTGTATGCAAAATTATAGATATTTTAGAAAGTGACAAATCAGATTTTTACGTCCACGTTATAGCATACAAGCAGGCCTATAGAGTTTGCAACTCCTGTTACCACAAGCAAATTTGTGTTTAAGCACCTAAAAACATAGCTCAGAGAGTGATTAAATTATGTCTGAAGAACTGGTCATTGCCAGAACATAGTCCCCTATGCAGACTTTACAATTCAGCTCCTTGCTTGGCCTGGATGACCTGCAGGCCAGCTGAAGTTTTTAATTATGTGTTTATAAATACTGGAGACATAGTCAGTCACTATTTTTCTTCATGAAACTTTGCTTTCTAATATGTCTTCATCTTTCTTTCCCCTATCAGGATTGGTTTTTGTTGTTGCTGTTGTTTTTTTGGTTTTTTTGTTTGTTTGTTTGTTTGTTTTACTTTCAGCATATTCATTGTATGTTTGCAAGTTCCTGGTTTTGAGCTATGGGAGAAAAAAACAAAAATTCAAATCTCTAGGACTAACTTATTTTTAAAAATACTTATTTAGTAACTTTTTGTGATGGTTTTGTGTGGTGGAGTACAAGTGTACATAGGCTATATTCCAGAGCTTTAGAAGAGTACCTAAAAGAGGCCAGGAAATCTCAGTTATAGGGTTCACTATCAAGATTAAGAGGCTAGTTGAAATATATAATTACTGTGAGTAGTATATCTTACTACCTTCCACCCCTTCATTGTAGTGAGTAACAGTTTTTAAGCTGTGAACTAAGGTCTGCTGGTGGTGAATTAATAAAAACCTGAGGATACAATTTTTATTGTCTGACAAAGCCTAAAGGAATTCCCCTGTGCTGATAGGAATAAAATTCTTGAAAGCGTTTATAAACACTGGTTTTTGACAGCCACCCTTTACATTTGTCTTAATAAAGTAATTGTTTTGAATTTCTACTGCTCTTTACCATATGCTAGCATTTGGTGTTGAGAACATACATTTTTTTTTATAGTGTAAGGGAACAGTGTTCTTTCAAGTGACCTTGTAGGCACTATTACATTTTAAAGAACAAATAGCAGATGTGAGACATTAAATATGAATTTATGAATTCCAATTTACTTGGTAAAAAACATTTTCATTGCAACCTTCACTTGCACTGTAAGCTCCATCATGATTAAGATGTTTAGGCCATGATTCCACAAGAATTTTTCTCAGTGATAGAATGGCTCATATAGTTCTTACCTTCTCCCTCTCTTCCGCTGTTCAGTCCTATCCTTTCTCTCCCTTTCAATTGTACTATAATCTTTACAGAAGGGAACAGGCTAGCCTGAAGTTACTGCTGGGACCAACTTCTCAACCAAACCTCACAGCAGCATTAAAGTAAAAGGAAATTTTTCCAACCACAAGTGATTTATGGATAATCAGATCAGGCTGAAAAGATGCTATGAGACATTACACAACTTGTAAATGAGAATCATATGCAAGAGTGGCAGGATACAGGCAGAAATTTATTCAGAGATGGATTTTTTTTCACAGTCTACATAGGCTTAAAAAACTTATGTATTTCTCATTCTCTCACCATGTACCCATATTTACCTCTAACTGGGAAAGCAGAGCTCCCACAGACCAATGGTCTCCATGCAGAGCATATGTTAACACAAAATCCTTGGAAGAACTGTGACAGCTGTCCTGAAATTATATTCCTGAAATTCTCAGTGTTGTGAACAGCGACCATCTCTACTCTTAACTCGAGACCTCAGGAGGGTAAGGAACTGAGTGATTGGATCCACGCACAGCAAACTGTGACCCAGAGAGTGGACATGGGCCTGAGCAAAACATTTCTGTACTACTGTTCTTAAAAGCTTACCTGAGATGCTCATTTTTGAGCATCTCTGGTTTCATAATAGTGCAGTTTTCCCATAACATCATGAATACAAAACCAGAGCACAAAATCAGAGTAAGGAGTAATGAGCTAGGCACAAATGAAAAATATGAATATTTGTGTCCTAAGGCATGTTTTCCCAATCATTTTAATCTGCTTAGAGAATTGCCCCTTTGCTGTAGGAATAGATAAAAATAAGAAACAGAAATATTTTTAAAACAAAAATTGAAATAGAAGTTATCTCTCAGTGTACACTGTCTTCTCTAGGACTTTTCTGAAAATTTAGCCCAGGGTGGTTAGACTGTGAAGAAGGAGAGAGAAGATGGGTTCTTGCACATGAGCTAGAAGGAGTTCTAAGAACATGGGGTTGACTGGAGGGAGCAAATGTAAAGAACAGAAAGGAAAGCCATTAGGAGCATTAAAGAAAAGGAAAAGAAGGCAAGTGAAGAGCATGAGGGGGTGTAACATTATTTTAGCAGTATGATGAAATGTAAGGAGGGGTGGAGCTGTGATGATAATTGAAATTAAATAGGAATACTCTATTAGCTTTCCAGAAGACTTAATATGTTCTATTCTTATCAGCAGCAGATTAACATGAGAATATTAAAAAAAAACAAACCAAACACACAGTAACAAATATATAACCTTTTGGCAGAAGCAAAATGTCACTAGAGATTTCTTACTAGAAGAGCAACAACATCTTGCAGAAACACAGTGATTCCTCCAAGCGAAAGGTGAGATAAACCTTGGGTGAACTTCCTTCCTTCTTCCTGCTCTCAGGAGTACAAGCCTCAGAGTGGGATGGTCCTTGGTGCCTGCCAGCTCTAATGTGAGGAATTTCTGTTTGCAATTCAGTAGCTGCACGATACAAGGAGGCTTTTATGAGAGAGGTGCCAGATCTTTTATAGTTCAACCAGGTATCAAGATTTTTGTTTAGAGCTAGCAAACCCCAACTGTTTTCACTGCTCTGAGAATTCAGCTAGAAAAACCTTTGTAGACAAGAAACACACAACAAAGTCCAGCAGGTTCCTTGAAGTGTGGGTTTAAGCAACTGAAAACAGGAGAGGGAAGAATTCCTGGAACTTCTCCAAGGACCGAGGCAGAGTGTGCCTTTCCTCTTTGACTCTCTGATTCTGGTTTTCAAAGACCACTGTCACAGCAGTCCTTCTAAGAAGAGAGATCATTCAGTGCACTTCCTCTGCCTTAGAGGATTCTCTGATTGTCCATTAATGTTTCTCCCCCAGTGCATAAATGCATGCCACAGGGGGTAGATAATGTTTGGGATACCTGCTTTTTTTTTCTGGATTTCATCTGTTTTTACACATGTGGGCCTAATATTCTGGTAATAAGCACACTGACATAAATTGAGTTTGTACATGCACAAAGGAGTTCAAATTGCTCTTTGTCTGGAGGAAGTCCATTTCAAGGAGAGATGCAACATGTGGGAAGTGGGAAGGTGGGACTAGACTGCTATGTAGCTGTCACAGTCTTGTTTAGGATCTGTGTAGAGCCATGGTGCCCCAGGGAAATCATCATTGAACTCTGTTCTTGTAGGTATTACTTTTTTGGCACAGGGAAGACAAACACTGTTCTGGTCTCTTAATCTCCACCTGACACATTCACCATTTATCCAATACTACAGATTTCTTCTGTGAGTTAAAGAAAAGGACTTACTTTGAGCGGCCTCCAAGAATCTGAAAAAGGCAAGAGTGTGTCCTGGTGAAACAGTCCAGCTCCCATAAGATGATACTGTGTCTAGTGTCTGAGTGTACTGCTGAAATGGGAATGAAAGCTGTTAACTGTCTGTCATGGGAAGGTCAGGACAGGCCAGGGTACAAGTTACAATAACAGCTGACAAAAGCAGAGTGTGATAATGGGGTGACTGTGCTGTATGTTCTTGCTAAGGCAGACAGCTAAAGAAAGCAGGTTGCTGCAGTTTTTAAAACAGTTTCTCCCGGTTAAATTAACCAAAAGATTAAATTAAGAATTGATTTATCTTTAAAAGTAATTTTTCTTTTAAATTTACATAAGTTAATTTAAAAAACAAAGTTATATTCCTTGATATCCACAGTCCACATATTTCCTCAAGTGTAAGTACCAGAGCCACAAAACTTTGATATGGGAAGAGATTCTGAGAGCCTGAAAAAGGGACAGACTCAGAAGGACAGAAGATAATTTTGAGAAGAAAAATAATAGACAGAATTAATCACTGAAATAACTCATTCAGATATTATGACAAGACAAAAAAGTGTCCTCTAGGGCAGACCAGAGTTTATTAGGGAAAGAAGTAAAAGCAAACTATTCAAATGACAGTGGAGTTACAAGCTTAATGCCCTTCATCCCTCACGTCATTTTATTCAAGCAGACTCAGACTACGAGGTATTTAGATCGAAAACTTACCTCTTTTTTTCTAGATTGCTGTGAAGTAAGTGAGAAGAGATGAGGCTCTCTCCAAAGACAGTCCAGAATAGAAGCATTGTACAGGCTAATACAGGTTTGTAATCCTGCCCTGCAATACTCCTTGCAATCACTCCTGTTCTGGCTGTAATTGTCTTTACTGCAGATGGTGTAACTGACATCTGTGGGTCTCTTCTGAAGTGAATTGCCTTCTGAGAGCAGCCTTGGAAAAATGGGCAGGAAAATCTCCTTGTCTTGTGCAGCTCCATCACCTGCAGAGATGGCCAGGGACAACCCCTGGGGCTGGCACAATATCAGTGTGCCTGATATTCCTTCGGCCTTTCTCCTCATCTTTCATCAATAGATGGGAAGCTAAGCTGGGAAGCTAAGTGAAGATCTATAACAACATCTTGAAAAAACATCAATGACAATTTTTAGAATTGTTTAGAGGAGTTTTACAGAACTGATCTCTGTTTTCCTCTCAGTGAAGATAAATAATTGATATCTGCCTGTAGGTACAGGCTGAATATTCTTATTTTTTATTTTCAGACAACTACAGTCATAGTACTTTGTTTTATAAGCCTGTTTTATAAGCCAGTGACAAAGAAAAAGAGAAGGGTAGAAAGTGAAACCATAAGCATTTGTGCAAAACTCAGATTCTTCAAGATTAGCAATTAAAGAAAATAATGTAAAGGCAAAAACCCAAAAGTGATTAAACTGGAAAGGCTGGACTCTTCCAGATATGATGTTCAACTAAAATAAGATCTGATGTCTTCTAGCTATCCTATTTGACACTGTTACTGGTATTTAATGAAACTTGTCAGATTTACATCTTCATTTGTAGGTGAATGTCAAATGACATCTTCATTTACATTTCTGAGAGTTGTCCTGTAAACAAAAGACAGAGCTATCACTCATTAAAAATTAAATATGATCTTTTGGAAACCAATTCTTCGGCAAGGAATCAGTTTTCAAATTAATTCCACTACTACAGAATCACACAAATCACCTTATTGAAATTGTTGCTCATGTCATATATTCATGCCCTATTCATTGGTATCTCTTTATAAATATGAGGACAACTATACAGCATTTCTGAAATTTATATACTTTCACTTCAACCAATATTACTTACTATGGTGAATGTTCTGAATTATATTGTGGTATCATGTGGAAGCTCTGCTCTGCGTATTTCATCCTTCCATCCAAGCATTCAGTTATGGATGTGCATAACTCTTGCTATTTGCAGTTTATTTTCCTCTATTCTTAAGGTTGAAGGGAGTTTACACGTTTTGGAAGTAACCACAAATGGAAATTAGAGCTCAGGGGTCTGACTCTTGTCACAAACCAGAACAATTGAACTGCCAATCCCGAACACAAGGAACAAAGCAGAAAATGGAGAGATAGCCACCTCTAAGGTATGTTGCTGACATAATCTTTTTTCTTATGTCAATAGGCAGAGGCAGAGTCTATATGCACCAAGAAGAACTTAAACTGTTAAAATGTAACTTGATTTATTGCTTCTGAATATTCAATATTTTGAAGGAAGATTACCACACCTCTGAGATCTAATGCCAGGTTCTTCACCAAGAGAATACATGCAGCCAACAGAAAATATTTTTCCTTCCTTCCTTCCTTCCTTCCTTCCTTCCTTCCTTCCTTTATAATATATTTAATATTTACTGAGATAATACAGCATCATTTATGTCTTCTGCAATATTTTTTCCTTGTTGTGAAGACCACTTTTGTAAATCTGCTTGCTAAACACATGTGCTTCTCTGAGATGAGTAATTTAAACTCCACATATGATAGTAACTTGACCCAAGGAGTGTATGAAATCTAGCAAAAATGCTCATATCATGCATGAAAGAAACTATGGACTAAACAATCTATTGTTCTCTTACAGGCAAAAAGATTATCTTATCATCATGGATGACCTGCTGTAACATAGTTTTTCTCAGGAAAGACCTTCTTTGCAAAGATGTTTTTAAGGTAGAAAAATATACCTTTTCTCCTCTTCAGACTGAGTACCATAACTTCTCAGCAAAGCTTTCTATGATAAAGAAGATTTGAAAAATTGAAATAAAAGAATTTGAAAAGATACTAACATAAAAGGCAAAAAAAAATTTTGAGATTTGAAAGTGTTTTTAACATGTAATGTCATTTTGGGGGTCACATCTGGCACAGCAGGACAGGTGATGCCATTATAACTACTCTAATCAATGGAACTTATTTTCTTCTTTTTAGTCTGTGAATCACCCACAAACAGATGGAATTGCTGAGGCATTGAGGTCAGCAATGACCTCTGGCATAAGCCAACACCCCTACTCAGAGGATTAGCTAGAGTGGGTTGCTATGGATGGTGTCTAGTCAAGGTTTTAAGTATCTGTGAGGATGGAGATTCCACAGCCACTCTGGGCAACCTCTATAAGATTTTGACCATATTCACCAAAAAACCAGAAGCTTTGGTCTCATATTTAGGTGGAATTAAAATTGTTCCCACTGCCTATTACCCTTGGATCATTGGATACCGTAAAGGAGAGACTGGTTCCACTTTATTTAATGTCTTCAAAAATATTTTTAAACACATAAGCCCCATGAGGCTTCTCTTCTCCAGGCAGAAGAGCCCCAGCTCTCCAAACCTCTCATGACAGATGCTTCAGATTCTTAATCATCTTTGTGGTCCTTGGCTAGAGTTGACCCAGTATGTTCATCCTTTCTTCTGCTGTAAGCTCAGGGCTCCAGAGGTATCTCACCAGTGCTGAGAAGAGGAGAAGGACTGCCTACTTCAACCTGCTGGGAGTGCTTTGCCTCCTGCACCTCAGGAGGCTCAGGAGGCTGTTGGCCTGCTTTGCTGCAAGGGTGCATCCCTGGCTCATGTTCAGCTTGTTGTCCATCAAGAAAATAAACATAACAAAGGTATTTGTATATTTTTATATCAAGTTGAAATGAATGTGCAGCCATCATGAATTGTAGGACTTCAGATGAGTTTAAAGGCAGTGTAAGCATGAAGATGTTCCTATTAATAGTTTAAGCTCTGTCTCTTTTAACTATATCAGCAGCTTTTTGAACTTGGCTTTAGCAGGGGGAGAACTCAACCATCTCAAAAAGCTGAGTTTTCAGTCAAAGCATTCTTATTTCAAAACTCAGCTCCAATCTGGAGAAAAAGAATAATATTTAATTACATACTTCAGTGCACTTCAGAATAAAAATGAGCTTTTGTTAATCACTACTGCAAGCTCTTGAACACCACTGAGACTCATGATCATCATTTTAAGATGAACAAAATCCATGATAACAGGGAAGTGTCTAAATAGAGGAAGCAGAAACCTGAATTCTACATTGGATATAATGTTGGCATTAAAAAAGCAAAATACCACGCATAAAAACTTTGGAAGCTTCATTCATTGTCCGCAGAATATTTTAGTACTCATACTGTGAACTGTATACAATCATGTTTGCTTTCCTTTTCAGAAGAAATACCTAGTAAAAAAAATATTTCTTTAAATGAATTCTTAAGATAGTAGTAACTTAAAAATCATACTAATGGTTGTAGGATTTATTTGTACAGAGGTAAAATAAATCTCAGACTACACTTAGAAGATATTTTTTAAAAAATTGACAAGCAGTGAGCTTTCTGGAGCATGATGTAGTTTGTATCATTTACAGGAACATGCTTGCAAATGAACAGAGTCTGGGCTTGAAATTTCTAAACAAAATTGAGTTGACTGACATCTGAGATCCCAACAATGACTAGCTGTGAGAATGAGTTTGAAGTATAGTTTACACATACCAGGAAAAGAGTCAACTAAAACAGAGGAGATGTGCAAGGAGGAGCAGCAGACAAGGTTAGCAGCTTTTAGATGTTAATAGTTTGTCGGAATCATTGTGTACATTGTTCCATGTGAGTAAAAAATAAGCAACACAAGAAGACTCTTAAATACTGAATGAAACTTCAAAATCTCAACTATGCAGAGCAGGAGAGAGTCCAAAATCTGACAGAGAGGACTGACAGGTATAAGAAAATCCTAGCTATATACATTAGAATATGGAAATAAGCTCCAAGAAACAATAGCATTTTCTGTTGTTTCTGAAATGAAAAATAATATTTACATTGTCTTACTAAGTTAGAAACATCTCTTATTTTCATAGTTCAGTGTACTGAAAAATTTCATAACTTAAAAACCAAAGGGAAAACCAAAGATGTGGGTTTACTACAAATTACTGTAATTGTTCATGGGGAAAAAAAAAGCCACGCACATACCTTCAGCTGTTGCAGGCAAGGCTTACTCTCCAAGCATTCAGCTGACATCAGGACTCCTATTTTTTGGCTGATTCTAAGTTGCCCCTTGCTCAGGACATCATAATACTGGAGTAGGTTTGTAAGCTCCAAGGAGTGAAGGGAGACAAATAGTTTGCTAACCAAAGTAGGTACTCATAGACCCTGAGAGGGGTTTTACTTCTCTCCACTGTCTACTTACAGAGTCTAGACTGCTGATTTAGGTGGTTTGGATTATCCTGCTGAGGCCCACTAACAACACATTAAGTGTTGCTTTGGTGAAATGAAGTTCCTAACGTAGTCTGAATAATGCAGACAGGCACAGCCCACAAACTTTTCTGGATCTGCACCCAAAAGCCTCATCAAAAACTGTGGAAGAACCTTAGCATTGATAGTAAACTGAATAAAAGTCTCTTACACCTAGCTGAAATTGCTGCCTTCCTGTATCTGTCAGCATAAGTCTGAAGTAAAACTGGGGTCTCTGAGTACTGTATTCACATATAAATAAATCAGCATACATCTGTAGAATTAAGCTGTGATTTATTTAGTTCAGTTTCCTATCCATGTTTAATATTTTGATGATAAATCTTTCAGATGACAAAGAAAATTACCCATAAATTCCTCTGGGGAGGATGGTCTATTAACATTGCTTGCAGGACCTCCCACTAGAGAGACAAACCAAATGAAGCCACAAAGAATATGCAATCAAGCAAATATTGTGTGGGAACTGTGAGGCAGCAGGGAAATTTAAATATATATTCCTAAGGAAGAAAGAACAACAATAATCAGCACATGCACACACACACAAAATAAATAAATAAATAAATAAATAAATAAATAAATAAATAAATAAATAAATAAAAACACATCAGCAGAACTGGCTTTAAAACAATTAGAATAATTTTGGAGCTATTCTGGCAGAGCTGAAGATGCACAAAATTATAAAGACAGTTCTCGTGTGAATGTAGTGCGATTAGAGTGGAATCCTCAATTTATGTATTGTCTCACAAACTGGTCTAGGAAAAGCACAATCTTTATCTATGTCTAACTACACATTCCAAAATGTAGAGAAACTACTCTCATCTTGGAGAGTCACAGACCTGAAAATCTGCAAAATTTAAAATAGTTTGCTCACTTTGTATGTTTACAGACCAGTGAACTGATGGGGTTGTTACTGGGATCTTTCAAAGGTGTAATGGAAGAGGAGAAAGAGAAACACGGGGTAGGATTCAGCTCCAGTTCAGGCATGTACTTCTAGGCAGTCGTGATGGAAATGTTCTGCAAATGAATCAGGGGTCTAAGCTCCAGTACAGGCAGAGACAATGCAATCAGCACAGCCAAGGAATCATTGAGAATAATTCAACTCATCCTAAGGAAAGCAGATAGCCGTGGCCAGCTCTAGGCTACACAGACTGTTAAGGATACCATTGAGGATAACAGGAGATTAAACTTTTAAGCTGTAGACATGTGGAGTCTTCCATTCATATATCATTACCTGTGAGCTGATTCCCTGGCAAAGCATCTCAAAATCAAATACTTACAGTCCAGATTCTGTTAATCCTAAAAGGAATTGAACCTATACCTACCGTATTCAAAACCACAGGCAGGAAAAACAAGCGGGGTCTGCAACAGAACTGTGGGATGAATCACTCTCATTTTACACTTCAGCAGCCCCCAATTGCTTTGTTGGGGTGATAAGGACGTGGAGTGAAGAACTAAGACAACTAGCCTCAAAGGGCTTTGCAATCAGTTTCCCCTAAATACAATGTGCTTATCAAGTAGGTTCCTGTCTGTGGGTACCATCAGCTCCTCAGCCTGCAGAACGGGAGCGTGGTGTTCGCCTCTGTGGCTGCAGGCACTGGAGGCACAGTTGCTATGCAAATCCTTACCCAAACTGTTTGATCAACAAGTTGAGCAAGGTGTGGGGGGAAGTGAGATGAGAAGGAGGAATACCAAGCTTTTTTATTTTAAGACTGTTTGAAGATAACTGAGAAGTAGAACAGGACAAATATTTTCAGCTAAAATATACACGAGGCTGAAAATGCAACCTGAGCAAAGCTGAGGGTTTTCTGAAATTGATTGAGGTCACTTTTGACATAAGGAGTCAAAAGCAAAGTTTTTCATTTTAAAATAAAAACCTCTTGAATTTTCTGTGTTGGAATTTCCTTCACCTTTATGTACAGAAAATTAATATTTTTCCTAAAATGAATTTTTGTGGAAATAATTATGTATTAAAAACTGTGTGAAAATTCTTTAATCTACTGAATGCTTTTTTCTTAGGATTGGCAAAAATGTAAAAAATATTTCTAGATCTGCTGAAGAAGAGTTAGATTCACATAGCAAAACTTTAATTGACATTAACAGATTTCACAGATTGATTGGAAGAATTAACAAACAAAAGACCAGTTCTTTGTGATCCTATAATCATGTTAAATTACTAAAAAATACATCAAAATTTAAAGAAAAAATCAGAAGAAAACATCTTGGGAAAACAATATATCTTGCATCAGCCTATTCAACAATTTTTAAAATAATTTTTACTCCAAAGTGAGGGGAACTAAATCACCCCTAAATAAATTCACTCCGTTAATGTTGCTATAAATAAATAAATCAGCATTCCTTTTTTAGTTTTAGGTTTGTAACGCACATGTGCTTCAGTAAGAAAGAGATATTCAAATAGAACTTTAATTTCACTTCAAAATTAGAACTTGATTTTTGTGTTGTAGGGATTCTATCACACGGGAATGCAAAGACATCAAAATGAATTGCAGTAATATCCAAGTGCCTATATTTTTTTTCAAATTTCCCCACATTAAGAAATATCTGCACTTTCATTTTTCAATCCAAATAATAAAAATAATTTTTTCAATGTCAGAATTTTCTGTGGGATGTAAATAAAATTTTTGAAGTTATACTAATAAGAATGTAAAGACATTTTATTCACTCTTCATGTTCCCATTACTCTATATATCTGTTTATCTGAAACTGTTGAATGCTTCATTAAAATTAGATCAATAAAAAAAATCTATAGTTGGGATATCTTTTTAATTCTTCTAACATTGAACAGATTAAGGAACGAAGAATAGTTATATATCCAATGATGTTATTCTCTTTGGATGGAAGATAGATTTATTAACAATTATTGAATTCTTTAAAAAGCTGTTGAAATTTTCTGCCCTTTCCACTGGAAAATATAATTTTAAGTGTTCTTACTGACAGCAGGTGTTGGAAACCAAAAGTGGTATAACACGGGCTGTCTTGATTTAGCTGCTTCAGAGTACAGGATAATTGTTCTTCTAGACTCCCTTCTAAGTACACTGTTTATTTTAATAAGACAATTTTCCAGATAGGAAATCTTGTGGTTTTATGTCACAACCATCTAGTGACAGGAAAGACTTATTCAAATTTGGTGTATTGATGTTTCTGAGAAAATACATTTGCATGCCACATCTATGATAGTTTAAAAGGTTAGTATTACCAGAGCTCTGGCTGTGTCATGTAATTGGTGCCATTTTTGTTTGATATAAAGATGTATTGCCTGTATTGGAATAAAGGGGCAAGAGTATATGCTCTGAATTACATTGATCAACTATAATCACTCAGTTATACTGGAAAACAAAACAAAACAAAATAAAACAAAACAACAAAACAAAATAAAACCTTTGTATTTGAGATCAATAACCTGTAGCCACCACCAGAAAACAAAGCAATAAGTTCTATATTGCATACTTTTCTATTGAATTAAGATAGTCACTATAATTCTCTTACACCTGAAAGGGTATAGATAATGAGGTAAAGGAACTAAAACATCCATAAAACATGTATTCTTCCCAGAATATGGAGCCAGATTGAAGATATTCAGGTTTTGTGTTAAAACATTTTGGTCTTAATCATGGTCATGGATGACTCAAAAAAAAATTCAGAACTGCTGGCTGTGATATAGAATTGTACATGGAGAATAAATCCAGGCTATCCAAATGATCTGAAAGAGGTGAAGAGATTCTTAGTGTAGATGGAAAAATTCTGCTAATAACACTAAATATGAAGGAATATTTCTGAACTAGAAAACACTGTGAAATGAAAAGAGGTTCTGTGACAGAACTTGCAGTTTTCAAGATTGCACTGTGAAAGATACATATTTAATTTCAAAGCCAAAGCAAATAAAACTCAGAAACACACTTTAAGTAAAATATGCAGAAAAGTGCAAGAATAATACCTCATGTTAAAACCACAATGCTTTATCTGATTTCATTTGCTCAAGAAAAGCTGTTTTTCTTGATCACTTTAATACAGTAATTTTGATAGATTAAAATTGTGAAGCTGTTGGATCCCTCTCATATATTTGATCAGTGTAATTATATCATTTATTCTAAAATTTGTTATTTGTCTGTAACAAGATTAAAGCACCTGCTGTTACAAGCTTTTCATTTCAATTACACTGATGGGAAGCTCACATTCTTCAGCTACTCAACACAAATCTGTTTAAAACACAAGAAACAAAATGCCTTACTGACGTCTGGGAATGCCACCATGTTCTGATTAATAAATGAATTGTGTTGTGATGTCGTTACAGACATATAGCAAAAATCTTTGAAAGAGGCATTACCTCACACAAAAATTGAGCAGAAATCTATAGTAGCAAAAAATTTGGGGAATTATTCTGGCAGCTCTACCATTGATGAGGCTTTAGATAAAAACACTCAGACACAGTTCTATAAAACCACACTATTAATTTCTGAATGCTTGATTTCAAAGTACTTTAGGGGAAACAAATGAAAATTATATAGTTATCAATTCATGTTATAAAGCTAATTTGGGTTGAGTTTTGTGTTCTTTTTTGGGTTTTGGGGGTGTTTTTTTGAACATACAATTGATTCAACTGGTTATAATGCTTAAGGAGCATGTTGATGTCAAAAGATGCCCATAAATGGCTTCTGCATTGGGCCTTTGAAATCCGAGCAACAATACTTGATTTTGGAGCTAGTAGATATACTTGCAATTTGAAATTCATTGAAAATTCCAACTATGTTCTATTCATTCCCCATATATACTCTGTCACAGATCTCAATTAAGAACAAAAAAAAGTTTGTAAAAAATAAATTTTGGTATTTTTGGTGTGATAAAGCCTTTAGGTATTGTCATACTCAAAATCATTCAAATTTTAAAAAATAGATTTTCAAACTCATATGACAATGATATATTCAGAGCCACATATAGATAGCAAATTGATACCTAAAGAACTCTCCCATGTGTTTACATCCTGGAAATAGATAGTGGAAATTTTGCAGAACCTTTACCACAGAACTTAATTGCTAGTAGATTCACATTAAGAAAATTTTTACAACCATCTCAACCCAAAATCTGTCTTTTCCCACACTTTTGGTAGTTGTGTCTGCATGCAACAGAGTTCTGCAACCTTCTGAAATCCTTCTCCCACATTCAGAGGAGCAAGATTTAAGTAAAATAATTCTTAATAAAAGTAGCAAAAATACCATACAGAAATAAAAGATAATTTTTGTTCAATATTCACAAAAGCATACTTTTGACTCAGACACTTGTGTCTGCCTTCTCTGACTCAAAAGGCCGCTACTGAAGAAAATTCTCAATAAAGACGGCATGCTCTGTATCTCTTGTATTCAAGAGTTAGAATTCTAAAGGACAAAAAAGGAGAAAAGAGTATCCTGATGCCTCAGTGAGCTTGAAAACACAGGGCAGGGAACTGAACCTTCAACAAATATATGAAATATGTGACAGCTCTGGAGAAATGATGTATTGGGTAGGGTGTGTTCACCTCAGTATTCCAGGATAAATTATTACTTGGATGATTAGGTATTAGTGGCAGAAAGGACTTATGATCTGTAACATTGCTACAGCTGAAAACATAAGGAGTGAGAGTAAATATGGATGTTAATTTATTATAATTTCAAAGCCATACATAAATTTAGCCTTTGAAGTCAAAAATTAGAATACAGCGGTGCTGTACTAAATATTACAAAAATGTGTTTTGTAATAGAAATACAGAAAAAAAAGCAATTGGCAATATTTTAACAACGAATTCTGCAGCCACATCTTAATATTTATTACAGTTTTCAGCTAAACATTGTAAAATGGATTTCCGTCAAAAGTACTCAGCAGAAACATTACTGTACTGTTGGATAAACTGTTTCTTGAGATCTTTTCCTGACTTTCATCTTCTAATCATGGATTCATTCCTCAAAATAATAATAATAATGGCCTTGTCAAAGTATTGTTCCTAAGCAATCGAACATAAAGAAACACACAATTATTCTTTGCCTTCCCAACTATTTCAGCTCCGCAGGGAAGGACACAATGTCATTGTAAGCAGGTGTAATTATTACACATTCTACTTCCCAAGGTGTATCATGATAACCTGTGATAAGCTAAACTTATAAACTATCAGCAACCAAAAGAGTTAATGTGTAGTAATGTACATCTTATGTGCTCCAAAAATCAAAATAGAAATATAAAGGACAGTTTGAACCAGTATAAGACAATGAGACAGTTTTTTTTCCATCTATAGCATTTTGTTGACATTCAGTAATAGAGATGCTTGTCTTTCCTCTACTCTTCTGAATGAGATTTATTGAAAATAGTTACATTGACAAAAGAGTATTGCAGAAGGAACTCTTCACTGTCCTCTGACATCTGAAATATTGGCTTCTCTCAATAAATCTGACCATATGTTCCTATAGAAAAGCTAACAGTTGGGTTGGAATTACAGAGATGAAAGTAAATAGGATATTTTTTTCAGCTTCCTTTCCACCTTTTTAATTTTATCTTTAGTTACAACTACATATAGCTTGGAGTATGGGGTATGATAAAATATGGTTGCCTTGCCTGGCTGTCATATGTCTTCAGAGCATCTTTTACCTTTGAAGTACATTTCAGTTTTCTAAAACAAATTTGGGAATGGTTGGGAAATAGAATACAGCAGTAATGATATCTATGATAATCCATTATAACATAGTGTCTGTGACAATTTCTTCTGAAGTCAGAGGAGGAACAAGCACCAAGTAAGTGCCATAGTCTCTGAAATTGACCGAGTTAGTCAGCCATTCTACTAAACAGCTGATAACTGGTGTAAATCAATGGCTTCTAGTGATCTTTACAGGTCATGATAATGTTGTTGGACTGTTTGATCCATTATCAGGCTTCCTTAAAATTCCTTAAGCTATAGGCCCATACCAAGGAAGATATTTGTCTGGTCCCAGGCAGCTGTACCATGTATAAGGTAACCTTTACATCAGCGTTTGAAAGGAAGTTGTCTTCCACATTTCTTGTACCCTGGGATGGCTCTCCAAGTATTCCCAGTGACTGAAGGTGGATGCAGTGACTTCAGTCAGGCCTCAGAGAAGAACTACAGATTTTATCCATCCATCCATCCATCCATCCATCCATCCATCCATCCATCCATCCATCCATCCATCCACCCACCCATCCATCCATCCATCCATCTGTCCGTCTGTCCATCCATCCATCCATCCATAGAATAGTTTCAGTTTGAAGGGATCTAGTCCATATAGTCCAACCTTCATTGCAATAAAAAGGAACATGTTCAGCTTGATCATCCATCTATCTATCTATCTATCTATCTATCCATTTTCATACTAATTGAAGACTTTAGTATTTGAGGCTAAATCAATCTAAATCTTTCAGCAGTAAAATAATAACATATTTGGAATATGTTCCAGATGCTCATTCCTTATGTACCTTTTGCAGGTATTTTAATTAGAACAAAATCATCTGAGTTGCAATTTCAGACAAATTCCAGCTGCTGCTCTTGTTTAAATGACAAAATATAGCTTTAAGAACTAATACATTCTCTCTATGCTGGACAAAAATTATTCCTTTAGCAGACTGGCTAATAATACAATACTGTTCTGAACTTGATAATCTTTATAGCATGTTCTGAACTTGATAATCTTTGTAGCAGATGGTAGAATGAGTGAGGTTTTTTATGCATTAGGAATGCTGAGAATTATGTCATGACACAGGCAGAATTAGTTCCCAATGTGCTAATCAGAAATGTGTCAAGCTTAATCTTTTTCTTATTTTAAAAGAAGACCAAGATTGTAATTTCTTTCCTGTGGTTTGAGAAAACTATTGCTCAAAATGCTTCAAAATGCTTCCTTAGATTTTAAAAATATATTTGCAGTTTTACCTAACATGCCTCCCCAAAGTGTTGCTTGTTTTTCATGTTCAGCCACCCTCTTGTGGAAGACTCTGACCCTAACTTTCAAAATTACTTTTATACTACACTTTTCAAGTTGCATGTTATTGGCTATGCTGATTGAGAGCTGTTGTATCTAATCTATGTGCTGTTGGGTTGAGGATTGATATTGTGATTATTTTCTGTGTTCCAGGCAGTTACCACTTGGGAGTTCTTGTAAATGAGAGGCTTATTCTCGAGATATTTTTTCACATAAATAACTGAGATGTATCAATCTGCTCTAAAACAATTTGAGTGGTCAATAAGCAGGTTTTTCTGTTCAATTTGCAAGTACTGCAGGCAATTTGCTGCTCATCATCTGTCCTGATGGAAGAAATCAGACTTTAATCACATTTAGTGGTAACAGCCTTTAAAAGGCTCCCTTTTGTTGAGAATTTTCTTTCATGTAACTTCACACAATGCCATCTCATTTAGTACACTTTAATTATTGTAATGGAGGGTAAAAGAGAGATATACGAAATTCTAATAATTAGTACCTCAGACTTTAAAAATGGGTCCAATTTCTATGTTCCAATTTATGAGTAGGCTGGGAATTTTCTTAAAACTAATCCTAACATTTATTCAGGTCTCTTCACTTTATTCAGTTTGTCAAAATATTTTATTTGGAATCTTACATTTTATTCAGACTAGTGAATAATGTCTGCTATACTCTGGGATTTTAAGACCTGAGGGACAACAATCCAGGGTCTCTAAATAAGTGTCTGGATTTATTTTTGCTGCTCTAAGATAGTGTACCTGGCTTCCTGCTGCTTCTCCACCACAAATCCTTATTTTTGCAAACCAGGAGGATTCCTTGAGAACTCCTCCTTCTTGATTGCATTTGTGCAGTTTGGCTGTCTTTAATCAGATTTTCCTCATAGCATATCTGTGGTCTTTTTCTGGTTTTCAAGTTTTGTCCTGTCCAAGTTTTTATTCTTTCTGCATTTTACAGTCCAGATTCCATCACTCCACACCACCAAGCTAAGTCATGGGGAGTGGTCAGAGGAACAATTGCTGAATGCATCTCACTCTAAGCGTTGGAAAGAATTTTCTGGCAGAAGAAAACTACTATGTTCCATAAAGAGTATATTGCTTATATCAGTGGGAGCATTTTCTTCACCTGTCCATGGAATCCACTGGCTCTCCTCCTCAAGGATCCTCATTACAAATCTGCCAACCAATTCCATGATTCTTTCCAACTCCAAAAAAACAATATTCTTTATGAGTTTTATAACTATTGGAAGTAAAAGTTGGGCTAATTCCTTCAACCAATTCCTTCAGTGAACTCTTGGCATCTCATCAGGGTCTTTCACTGACCTTGATGGGTGCTGAATAGTCACATGTGGGTCTCTGTCAAGGGTATGAGGAAATTCAGTAAAGGTCTACAATCCTTCATGTCATTTAAAGGACTACTTCTTTTAACTGAGAGAACATTTTTTGCAGTTCTCGGGTATTTTCTTTATTCTTGTTCTCTAAAAAGTTGTGGGGTTTTTTATTTCTTCCTTTTATTAGATTTAAGTATCAGTGCTCTAATGTTGAAGCTGACAAAAGAAAGACGCTTACAAGGTAACTGAAATAGTTTCCTATTCAAGGTACCCTTGTGCATATTTTCATAATTTGTCTAACTCCCCTGTTCTTCTATGTTTCAATTCATAAAGGCTTTAGAGATAGCAATGGAAGCTTTTAAAATTTCATTTAGTCCATTCCAGTATATGTGTTTATGGTTAACACTTCTACATTTTTGATCTTCTGTATATTAAATGTTTAAAATTTCATTTATTTGTGTATTTGATATTGAATTTTTTTCATACATATCAAATAGATCTGTCTATAAACCACAATTGTCAAAGATCAACATAAGTTCCTCTTGAATGCCTCTTTCTAAAGGTTTATCTTACTTCATGAAATGAAAAATTTTTGAACTTATTTGAACTAAAGAGATCTTCATTTAGCACTAAAGAACTTGTTAAATGAATGAGGTTGTAGAAATATGAACCTGCAGGCCTTAGGATGCCTTTTACTTATAGACATTAGAACCTGTAAAAAAAATTAAACTTTTTTTTTTCTTAATGTAAACCCTCAACTTCATTAGTCTAAGCTTCCAATGTGTTTTTTTAGCTCTGTTATTCATCTGTGAACATTTTTCAATTCTTACAATGATTATATATCAGTCACAAGCACTCAACTTTCATTTATAGCTTTCTAAATATTCATTAAGGTACTTATATCAAACCCAATGATGTTATAATCTAAGTTGAGTTCATTTAATTTCTTCATGTGTAGAACAACTCTTTAGAACAATAAAATACAATTGAGGTCACAGAGTTCTTTCTGTTGCTCTGTCATTACTGCTAAGCATGGGGTTGTATTAATTGATACAAATTACAAGTTCTGTGAATTGTATACCTTGTTTCATGCAGCAAGTAGACAATTAAAATATCTGTGATGAAAACAGCCTTAGGTAAATACAAAAAGCAAATTTGTTTTCCACATACTATATTTCTAAAAATCAGCTGTATTCACAGGTCTGCTGTGCTATATGAGAAAAGAAACATACACTCCCTCCTTCAGGGAGTCCTTGATTTATTTCTTGTTTTCTTGTTTCTCTAACCCCATAATAAAAGTCATACAGAATGACAGTGTTAACTACAGGTGCCCTTCAGGTTTGGAAACACATGACAACTCTGGTTACAGATATGGGATTGTGAACAAAAGCAAGGGATTCAGAGAAAGGAGAGATTTCTATGAAAGACACTTCTAAGAAATCATTTGATTTCCACAGCACTGGGTAAAAAAATGTAGGAGTTAAAACTGTTTTCTACATTAACTGTATAAAGGCTTGGAGAGAGTTTTGTACCACAGCCAATCTTTCTGTCTTTCCTGGATGTATTCTTTCAGAGACCCAAATCAAATGGCTACATATGAAGTGAGGCTGCTGTAAAACACGTTCGCCTTCTTCAATAATTTTACAGTGGAAGGACAGAAAGTCCAGCATGCTTCCACAGTCCAACTGTGTCTCAGCATGCAGGATGAAGTTAGAGCTGCCTTCAGTCTGTCTGAAGTACACCAATGCTGACCTGGTACCCAGACAGGATGCTGACCTCTGTTGAGCACATGCTGGGAAGACAGAAGTATTTGGTTCTAATTCTATGACTTTTCAGCAGTACATTAAAGGTTTTTTTACCTCTCTCAGCTTAAAGAGATTTGACAAAGTGCCTTCATATAAGTGAAAGGCCTTTTGCATATTTAACTTTATTAATCACAGCTGCACAAACTACACAAAACAGCAAATCCTATAGCGTCTGATTACTTATTAGATATGTTGGGATTACTACCAACAAACAGGTCTGTTTCAACCCCCTTTTCTATTTTGTTTTCTTCTCTGACATTAAGATTTTATATTTATTCTCTTCAGGGAGAAAATTAACAAGTAAGATCTAACCTTATTTTTTTTCCATAGCATTCCAGAATAAGATAATAGATTAAAGAGAAAACAAATCCTGAAATACTGTGGAGATAAACTTTGGTTAAGTTTAAGTGCTGACTTAAGATAGTATTTTAAGCACCATTCATATAAAAAATAATTATTTTGGAAGGAATACCATCAGTCAACAGCTGTGTCTTAAAAGTACACAGAGCTCTTTAATCCATTAGAAAAGCTTGTCATGCTTGGAGTGAACAAGAGAATTTACTGACACTACTGATGTGAACCCCCAGATTGGTGAAGATGTTAAAATATGCAGGGAATACAACTGCAAGGATTCTGTCTGGAAACAAATCCTTATCTATTATGAGAACCTCAACTCATATTTTTTATGAGTAGTAACACCTATGAAAACTCACCCATCCCAGACTAAAGCAGAATAATAACTCTAAGAACTTCTCATGTTCTGCCCTATGGGCTCTCAGAGTTATTTACCTACAGACAATATCCATGACTCACTAAAAGCTCCTATAATTCCTGGCCCACTCCATTATTCTGATGTTTTTCTAGCCCCACAGTATGAGAAGACAGAGCATGGGAAGTTTTGGGAAGATGTGTGAGACTAAGAGATTGGGATCCAACAATTAAATTCTTAAGAAGATTAGAAGAACAAAATCACCTATTTTCTCCTTTGTCATTCCTTATTTTACTGCTTTATTTGAATGGCTAGGCAAATTTTTTTTCATGTATGTTATTTCTGTATTTTTGATTGAAATAAGAATTAGCTTCAGGTGTTTTCTTGCTTGGACTGTAAACAACAATGTATGAGTACAAATATTCAGTACATTGTGTCAATGAAGGTATGCCAAGGGTTAAAGAGTGGAATTTTGTTATTTGGATGGGGGTTTTGTGAAAGGGAACCTAACAGAGAAACACAAAAGGAGTCCCTAGCCACAAGCACAGACAGACCTGAATCTATTCTGTTCATGCTCTGAGCAAGCAGACAACCTCATCCTGGCCAGAAGCTGCAGAGCTCCATAGTGTTGTGTTTGGATCCTGAGAGGTCAGGTTTATTAGTCCAGGCTCAATGATGCTCCATCACAGCCACATGGTTTTTGGATGGGAGCTGGAGTAAGGCCAGACAGCTTGCAGGGTGGGCAGAATTAATTTGGGCTGGCTGCATCTGTCTGTATAGATGTGCCAGATGCTTTGAAAAGGGTGGGTTTTGCATTCTGGAACAGGAACTGCATGAGGAAAGCATGGGCTGTTTGTTACTTACTTGAGTCACAACAGAGTTAAAAGGGATACCTGCCTTAAAAACAAAAGGCCCATAAAACATGTGACCGTAAACCCTCTCCTCTTCTTAATTCAGTGTTTGATAGTTGAGGTATTTTTCAAAATTCTTCCAATAAAAGAAAATTGGCTTTTTTTTTAAATGTCACTGATTTTGACTGATGCAGGATACATTTAGCAAGAGCAGCAAAACACTCTTTTGAGAAATAAAGAAGAAATGCTCTGGTGCAGGAAATAGCCCTGACAGACCGGATAGCACAGGAGATGCTGAGGAAATCTCCCTGTCTGACCATTCTGGCAGTCACACTACCACCCCCTGAGCTGGGACCAAAGCCCCTTTGCAGCTCACCCCCCACTCTCACACAGGCACACCAGGTCTTTTCCTTGACTGCCTCAAACTCAGGTTTCCCATAGTAATGTCTCAATCCTTAATTTAATCTGGGTGCAGTAACAAAATAACAGCTCCAGCTGGTGCCTCCGAGGAAGCACCTGCAACAAAGGAACCCCATGGATGTCATACCCTCACAGTATAAGGGTGAAAGTCCTTCTGATTGTCCATTCATCTGGCTGGGCCACAAGTCTCCATGCCTTTTGTTATGCAAAATATCCTCAGTTCATGACCTCTTGCCTGGGGCCCCTGACACCTAGAGTTCCCTCTGCAGCAAACCCAGCTACCAGCACTAAATGCCATCTGCCACAGAGAAAGTGTGGCAAGATGTCAAACACCATAACGAAGAGAGTAGACATTGCTCCTTTTTATTTAAAGTCAGTTTTCTCCTGCATGAGAGTTAGCTGGTTAGGCAGCACAGGTGACCGATGGATTGTCCATTTAGGTTGGTGGGGTCCACCTGGATGTGAAGGAAAACAGGAGGCTTCAGGCTCTCTTCTGCTGGATAACACAGCAGGGAAGCTGGCTACAGCCTGGAACTCCACCTCTGCCTTTCCCTCCTCTCTCATACACAGCACTGTGCATCTGGAAACAGCTCCCTCATTGCACACCCAGTGATGCACCACTAATTGGGATTTCATTTCACACACATGAAGATTGGGAAAGAAAACTCATCTTTTGCTTCTAGAGATCAATAATGCAAACAGCTAGAGGCAATCAGGTCTGCTTTTTGAGTAATGCCATTCCATTTACATCTGTTAGAAGAAAAATTAGTAGAATTATAGATAACCCGTACTGCTTCCAGAGATTGGCATGTCCCTATTAACAGTGGCAAAGGAGAAGATGCATGCTTTGATAATAGCTGGATAACTCCATGTTACCATGTACAGAGGAACATGAAAACCCAGTGTGGAATCGTGATTGCCTTCAATAGCTATGCCTAAAAAAATTGTTCAGATTTTCTTTTCTATGAGACCACTCCTTTATTGCCAAAGGAAAAAAAAAAGAAAAGGAATAAAGAAGAGTGCTGAAATGTATTCTTTTTATATTGTGAACAACTGAGAGCTTTGGTCTTTTTTTCTTAATTCAAGTGAATAAAGTCATTATTAACAAATTACTATGAGACAGCACATGGAAAATAATACACAAAAGGAGTGCTTAAAGTTTGCATTTGAATTTCCTGAATTTCATTATAATTAGAATTAAAAAAACTAGCCCAACTGAAATCAGAATATAAAAAAGGAAAGTATTCTTGATTCTTGGCAATAGTCATTAGGCTTTAGCACAGGTTAAATGTTTATTTTTAAAAGTGGAGAAGTTAAAGTTACAATCAGTGAAGAATTTTAGCTAGTCTAAAGTCAGTGTTATGATACCTCATTTTAGTAACACCCTGTGCTGAAATGAAAAGCCTAAATAAGACAAATACTTTAAATATGATGCAAACAATATAGATAATTTTTTGCCTTAAATGGCTTTGGGCGGACAACTGTTCATTGATAAGCCCATAAAAGCACCATGTTGATAGCATTAGTCCATAATCAGGGACGCAGAAAAAGACGTAGGAATTTAGACTCTATATCCATAACATTTTTCTGGACAGAGCTTTCTCCATTAACTGAGAAAGCTTTTCTCCCATTTAATAATGTAAAAGTAGTACACTCAGCTCAGCCTGAATGAAGCTGAATTCTCAAGAATGTTCAGATCCTGCTACTGTACATTCATTTTGAGAAGGGAAATTTCTGTCAAAGCGGCGCTCCTCAGCCAACAGGAGTTAAGATTCATAGTTTTGTACTAATGGCTAAGGATTGGGCCTGATAACCTGGAACAAGTGTGGTTTGCACAGGTTCTACCACCATTTTTCTCCTTTCTGCAAGCCTGGTAAATGCCATGTTGGTAACAGAGAATATAAAGGGCACTTAATTTTCACAGTCCTCTGTGCTGAGTCACAGAGCCTTTTACACTTGGTCTCTACACTTGATATAATATCACTTTTAAAAACGTTAGCCTAAAAGGCTTTTTCTTAGCACAGAAAGCTATTTCTTATTTGAGTACTCACAGCCCAACTTATTATCCTATTAAAAGTACTAAATATCTAATGTTAGCATTTCAATCCAATAGCCAGGATTGTACTCTTTTCTTTATTGAAGAAAAATGTAATATATATTTATATTTATATTTATATTTATATTTATATTTATATTTATATTTATATTTATATTTATATTTATTAAACATGCTGGATGTAATGTCAAAATTTAAAATTAATAAAATAATAATAAAAAAATTATTATCATTTTCGCAGCTCAAAAGGACTGCATGGCTTCATGTTTCTAGCTTCAGAAAATTTGGAGAGAATTTTTCAAATTTTTTTTCCAATTGCAGTTAAAATATAATGTGAATAATAAGTGGTAGTGAAATACTCCATTTTAGATAATTCTCTATTACATATAGGACATGGAGTTGCCTTAAATCAGTTTGTGTAAACCAGTGGTATTGTAATAGATCAAGCATTTCTAATAGTAAATCACTGCAATACATACAAACAAAACAAAAAAAAAGAGTGAAAATTAATTCTTTCACATTGCAAAGCAGTGAATTAAAATGTCCTTAATCCTTTTCGTCACTGACAGTATTTTCCATGATGAAGTTTTTTAAGGCACCTAAGGATTGTAATTTCCTGGAAAACTAAATAATTTTAGGAATGCTTAACTGGAACACAAAACCTGCACACTTTTTTTTTTTCCCCCCGTACAGTTCATTCATTTGTCTGTGAATAGCCAGGTGGGACAGATATGTCAGTCTCAGGCCATTTTCTAATAGAAAATGGTTGAATATTCACTTGGTTAGATGATGTAGGTATATTATTTTGATAGAAGAGCAGTTATTTAATGTCATGGGTGATGAATGGCACAAGAAGAGTTAGAAAGGAAATAATGGTGATAATTTGTCAAAGATGCTAAGAGATAGAGTGGTAGGGCAGGTGAGGTAGAATGATACACTATGTAGTTAGAATAATATGATATAGTGCTGGAGGGTTGGAGAATAACTTAGTAGACAGGAAAAAAAATGAAAAAACAAATGGGCAAACACTGCTTTGTGCTAAAGGACTGAGAAATATTTAGGAAAATATGAGTGCTTGGAATTCTTCTGATAAAGCACAAATAAAGCCTAGCAATAAATATAGTCCAAATTATGCAAATAGAAAGAGAAAATGAAATATACCAATTAGAAAGGCACATTTGAGAAAAGCAGAAAAAGGGATACTCCTGATGTCAAGGGAGGGGAAAAATACAATACAAAATCATTTCATGTCTCATTCTTCTGGATTAAATCTTTCTGAGTTACTCAATTTAGATGTCTCAGAGTAGGAGCTGTAAGAGCACAGACAAAGTAAAGAGAGATAAGAACAGAAGGATGTGTTTCTGGAGGGTTTCAAGCTATTTGTGCTTATTTCAAGCTTTTAAAAACCTCTTTAAAGACATTTATGACTAATCAGAACACCGGAGGTTTTTAAAATATAAGAAGCATTTGGAAAATAGATTCTTGTATTAGAAAAACAAGAGTAAATAAACCTGAAAACTAGTCATGTGAGTTTTCCAATGCAACTTGCAGAAATTGAAAAGAATGAAATACAAGGGGATGAGTCATACATAAAACAGTAGTTATATGGCAACAAGATAGGAAAAGAAAAGACAAGTAGGAATTTTGAGCAGCTGGTAAAGTTGCTAAAAGTCTTGTTGTTACAGGAAACATTCCTGTGAATTTAAAATATACAAGATATAAAAGGAATTATGAAAACTTCTGTTGCTGTTATGAATAACCACTTATGTGCAAAAGAGAGGAAGTGTTTTTGAAAGCCAGAGTTGTCCTTTAAAAGGGTGGTTCAGTTAATTCCATTTTTTTTTTTTTCAAATTTTCATCAAAGAAAATAATTTCAAGAGTAATTTGAACCCAGAATATCTCAGTTTCCCCAAGGCAGTGCAGCTTTCTTCCCTAGACTAGTTATGTGGTCTGTTACAGGAAGAAGGTACAGTAAAGTCTCTGCAGTCTCAGAATTTTCTCATCTTTTTAGGTAATTGTGTCCTTTAGTGCTAAGGAAACTCCATGCTTTCTCAGATACGTGGACTGCTCACAGAGTTCTCAAACACAGTACCCAGGCTGGCTTTTCTCTGTCCTCATAGTTCATGCACTGGGATAAAGCAAAGATTATTCCATTGCAGTAAATACAGTTTCACCATCACACAGTCAATAAGACAGAAAAGTCAGGTTTCTCTTTCCATGCTTCAACAGCCAATGTCCACTGTGTTTTAATTTCTTTTTTGACTGAGTTCATGCTGATAACTAGAATTCTTTCTTTTTTGAGTGAGGGGCAGGGGATTAACGAATTGAGGGTGTTAATGATGATGACATAAATTATGACAATATTCTTCTCTCAAGTCTAGAATGATGAACCTGGAGGTGTATGTGCAATACAGATTCCTAAATCCACTCCTGCATACCAATCTTTCCTGCATGTACTATTTAAGTATTCTTCCTTAGATACAGAAGTGTCAACAGGTGTAATCAAGTGTAGGGAGTCATGTTGAGAGGGAGCCTTGCTGTGTCAGAGCAGAGGCTTCCTACTGAAGAACCAGCACATGCAAAGCTTTGCAAACATCAGAATTTTCTTGGCACCTATGCCCTACCAAAGCTGACATACCACCTTGTGTGTGGGCACAATGCCATCCTGACAGATGGGGATGAGTGCAAGCAGCCAAGAGATCATGTCTGAGCATGAAATATGTTTGTGGAGGGCAGGATTCCCAGCTAGAAATGTCAAAACAGCTGTTTGTCCTGAGTTTTGTGTGCCTACAGGTTAGATGGTCTACAGCTTTGCTAATTCATCACCGAGCTTGATTAATTTTGTAAGTGTTTCTGCTATAGCTGCCGGTTGTCATGATTTCAGGCTAGTGTTGAGTGCTAGGAAGCAAAATTACTCCCTTCTTTTAAACTGCTCATGACAAGACTGAAAATAATGTCACAAAAGGATGAAAGAGTTTTCCTAAGGAAGAAGCGCATTCTGTGCCTTCTGCAGTTTCCTATGTTATTTTACTAAATATAGTCTTATAATATTTGGTATTCATTCATCTCAAATCCAGCACCTTTAGTCTTCCATACTCAAACCCATTAAGAGCTGCAAGAGTTATTTAAAACCATTTGTTCACAAGATAACATGTCAAAGAGTAATAAGGGCAGAAAAATGGGAAAAATGGTAGATCTCTAAAATTATACTGTATCAACTTTTCTCTAACTGTAACAGTATCTACAACTTTCATTTTCATAAGAAGAAAATATATTCTTTCCCACAAAGCAGTATAGCTTCAATAAATTATTGCTTTTGAAGTAAATCTTCTTTTATCACTTCTTAACCTTCATTTTCAGAACTGATTTCAGACATGAATCTACTATGACTACTACTAACAGAATTTCTATAATTCATTTTTGTAACACCTCAGTCTCTATGACTACAGTGAATAGTTTCATAATGACAGTGAAGTGATTCTTTTTTGTTTAAGGTTGAGAAGATTGCCTTTCCATAAGCATTATTTTAATTCCTACTTTCTGTGATTTTTAGAGCTTCAAGTGCAATGCACACTAATATTTTTCAAGAATTTTAAAATATCTACTATTTCTACTGCCCAAAACCTGCAGTCCTTAAGTATTTACCAATATCAGGTAAACCAATGGATGCCATTATTATTTAAATATATGTTAAAAAAAAAAAAAAAAAAAGTTGTGCTTCAAAGACTTGTTTTGCTATAAAACATTGTAGAAATATTGACCTCAGATAAAAAGGTGAAATTTTTGAACACAGGACATTCTGCACTGGAATTTATGGAACAAGGTTAAGACTTTCATAGCCAAGCTTCTAAAAATGTGTACTCTAGCAAATGACCTGCCTTCATATTCTCTGTCAGGTGGCATTTGCTCCCTTTGTAAAATCTTTCATGAGGAGTATGCTGACCTTGAGCAGCAATAGAGAACTGTATTTCTTAATGGAGATGTAAACTGTGCTGACAACTCCGTCTACTGCCTGCATCAGTGCTACCAAGGGGACAATGTTTAGACCAGGGAATGAATGCTTGGGGAACATTACAGTTTCTGAATGAAGAATGTTAGAGATGACAAACAGTAAAAGATCATGAAATTCAGATCTGTGTGGCTTAATCTGCTGCAAGTACACCTCTGTGGCGATGCGCCACAGGAGACCCAGGCACCAGACTATTTGAAACGAAGGCTGAACAAGCAACCTCACATTCTTATTCAGAAAATAAAAAGCTTAGTGGAGGGGAAAAAATCAAGTTCATTCAAATCATAAAAGCTGTATGGGGATTAGAAACCACTTTGTTTTCTCTATCTCCTCACTTCAATGGAAAGCTTTGACTTCTGTCAACACACTCTGCCAAGAACTTTCACAGCCACTGACACATATGCTGAATATGGGGTTGATTTCTATTTTTTTGATAATTGTGACAGAGTTTTTAACTGGCATTTTGGTAACTGTTTTATGTTGTAAAAGGATACCCTGCTTTCAGCTTGGCTGTAGCTTTTTCCCATACCCTGCTTGTCATCTTCCATTCCCCCTCCTGACAGCAGGGCTTTTGTCTGCTATACACTGCAGAGCTCTGCAGCTCACTACAGCAACTACAGCTGTGTGCAGTGAACAGTTACGCCAGTATAAAACCATTGAGACTGAAGAACTGGGTCTGTCTTTCACTCCCAGGAATAACTCTGCAGTTCAACCTATACTTACCATTTTACCAACACTTCCAGACAGCCACAGGGGCCCAGGAAAAAGGATATTGCTCACTCTGGAATTAAATACACAAGGCAAAGGAGGGTGGATAAAAGTAATTATATATTATTTGAGACTAAACATCTGTAAATGCAGTTACACCAGTAAGGCTAGGTAAGCTCTGAGTTTTGTTTGCTTGTTTTAACCAGAATGTATAGAATGGTTAAAGCCAAAGCTATCAGTGACCAAAAAGCAAAAAAGAGCCTGTCATTCAAGTTTATTATATGAAGAAAATGTTTATATGTGGGAATTTTTTTTTAATAAATGCAATAAAATACTAACCTATAGTTTTCTTTTGCGACCAAAAAGTCAGGGTACTACTCAAAAACCAAAGTCTGTCAAACAATGTATTCAGGCAAGTAGAAATGAAGGCAAAATACATAGGCAAAAATAATTTGGCAGAAGACACGAAAAAAACAGAGTGGGCTATGTCGCCTTGCAAAGCTTTTTCAGAGCTGATAGAGATCACAGTAGAGACAAAATAGGTCCACAAGCACTGTAAGAGCAACTCTTCACAGCATCAGGGCAGAGAGCTGCAACAGAACTGAATGAAATATCAACATAAAAATATTTAGGACACAAACTGATTTGAAGAAGAATCCAGACAGAACTTATTAAAACATTTCTATTAGCATTCAAGGAGTTATCGACAATACAGCATAAATAGGCAAAGCTAATAGCTCACTCCAGTAATGTTTTCTCCTTTGCAGGAAATTTATATGTAGACTAACAAGATGTATTGAATTGAAAATCAAATAAAATATTTCCTTATCCTATTACACACAACATTATCTGGTTTTGTCAAGCCTTTGACCACTTCAAGAGGATGAAGACATGTGAGAGCAGAAAATAACATAACAAAGGAACAAAAATCTAAAAAATAGTTCCTGGGGTTGAAGCTCTTTGTTGCTGCATAAATAAGGCTTTTTTCATCCCAAGCAGAGTGACCCAGGGTCTGCACTGGCCTGGACTTACGTTGCCCAGAGCTGGGCTGGGCTGGTTTCAGCTCCTGCCTTGGGACCACGCACACATTGCCTGCCCTGCCTGAGCCAGATCTGCACCAGTGTCTGTGAGAAGGATCTTCCAAACACAGGGAGTGTTTTCCCAGCAAGCAAGAGCCTCTGGGAGCTGAGCCTGAGCAAGGTGCAGGGCCATACTCACACTCACCTGGAGCAGCCTGGGGCAAGGAAATATAGGACAATACACACGAGCAGGTCCTGGGACTAAAGAGGAAAATACCTCCACTGTTAATGTCACTCTTCACATAGCAAAGACCTCCAGACTATGAGAGCCCATTAAAAATACACCACTACCTGCAATTTTTCTTGAGAAAACTGGAAGTCTTCACCTTAAGACCTAAAAGAACACTGAGGGGACAAGGACAGAATCAGGGGAAAAGGTAAGGACTAGGAAATTTTGGGGTGTTGGAGTGGGATAACAATTTACACTGGTAAGACTTCTCTATGTTAGAGAATCTTGACTATTAGTCTGTTAAAACATCAATTGGATTAACAATAAATCCTTAGCTCCATAGATACAGTGAATTCTTCCTCGTCCAGTACCAGGACTTGGAGCATAACAAGAGTGCACAGGGTAGAGATGAAAGAGACCAACTGCCTTAAGGTTTGTGTCCATTAATAAGTTCTTCTCACTCTTAAGATGAAAGACCAACAGGATAAGCTTGTTGTTACTAGGAAGTATTAGAATGACTAAAAGAAATAACTATGTGTAACCTTGTTGGTAACTGCAAAGAAGAAACGTGGATATCTCTGCTAAATAATTGACTCACAAAAAAAAAAATATAGTTGTCTTGACAAATAGTTTTCCACTGCTAGAGTGGGAGAAATTCTTGGAGTGACAGCCAATACCAAATATTTTTATGTGATGCATAGACAACATTTTTATAGCAGATACTATAGCACACAACACTCAGGAAAATTGCAAAGTGCAATAACAGCAGGCTGTTCAAAACTCACAAAGAGAAATTTATATATAATAGGCACTAACAAGCTATAAGTATTAGCTTATTACTATATGCATCAAACAGAATAAAATTCTAGCCCTAGATTTTTTAATTTTTATGTTTTAAAAATTTATATAAATAGACAAATTATCAGAAAAATAGCCATACAGCATTTATTGCCACTGCCAGAAAATAATGCCACTGCTTGACAAACAAATGGCTGGAATATTAAATAAAACATGAGACATTGTGGTTATGGTATAGCATAACATGGCATATCCACATAGCATAACTATAGTGGGACAAAATTCAGAGATAAGAGTCTGTAGATGTCATGAAAATGACAGAATTATGAGCCAAGACCAGCAGATTTATGGGTTCAGATGAAGTGCACATTGGTTTATTATTTTGTTTATGTGATAGACAAACATAAATAATCTCTCGTCTTAATGCCATTTGTTGATTGTTAGTGTCCCTGCTTTGGGTAGGGAAAAGAGATATGGGAAATTTGTCTTTGAAGAATCTCTAGAGAGAACTTCCTGGACTGCTCTTTCCAGATCCATGCCATATGAGAAGCCACTAGCAGCCAGAAAGCACAGCTGTGACTGTCTCACTGGATCCTAATTCTTTTAGATTTAACTTGATGCAAGTAAGCCTCCTATTAACAGTCAAGTTAATTTTTGTAATAGGTCTCAGAGCAGCAAGCTCAGGAAGCCACAGAGGACTCAATTCCTTGTTTGCCATTCTCCATCTGCCACCTCTTGGGGCAATGTCCATTGAGGAGGAAAAGATTTTCTACCAGGTACAACTCCCAGCCCAGCATTTAGAAAACTGTAAAAGACAGAAAGTCTATGAGAATAATGTGATGATTAATTAAAAGAAACTCACTAGCAAAGAGGAAAATGAAGGAGAAGAGAGAAGGCTTGGTCCCCAGTCTTCCTGCAATTTTTACCCAGTTTAGGGTTTATGAACATGCATCCTCATTCTCTCCTTGGTTTGTTTACACTTTATGCAGGTCAGGGGAGAATGAACATAGACATAGACTCTGTAGTCAGCTCCTCAGAGGAGTTAAGTGGAAAAATATCTCATTCCTGACCAGAAAGGCTGAAGAATCTCACTTGTAAGCTAAATACCAAACTGAACATCTTTGTTAAGCTGTAGAATATCCTAAACATGTATGAAAGACTTTCTTCAGCATGTCTTACAAAATAAATAATTAATTATAAATCAATTAAAACTGATATAATTGTATTTCACATATCTAGCTTAAATCTACCCTTTTTTAGTTTAAAAATATCACTTCTTGTCCTATTGCTACAGGCCCTACTAAAAAGATCGTCCCATCTTTCTTATAAGCCATATTTAGGTACTGAAATGCTGCAATCAGGTTTTCCTGGAGTCTTCTCCAGAATGAGCATCCCTGACTCTCTAAGTCTGTTCTCATAGGAAAAAATGCTCCAGCCCCCTAAACATTTCCTGGGCCGTCTTCCAGCCCCACTCCTTCAAGTCCCTGTCTTTCTTGTGTTGAGGGCTCCAGAGCTGAGCAGAGTACTTCAGGTGGGATTTCACCAGATTGGAGCAGACCTGCTAAAGCAATACTGGCACAGGATAGGCTACACAACTAAGTAGGTTCAAGGAATATATTTTTTTTTTCGTCTTACTTAGTAAACAAGGATTTGATTTAATGGAGCCTCCCTGAGTTTCTCGTAAATATTGGTCTATATGGGTTATTCCATCAAATTGATGAACAAAAATTTTGTAAGAAAAGTGTGTTTACTTAAATAAAAATTCTCAGTACAATAAATAGATATTTTGCTTACAGTAGAAATCCTTATATTTGTTGACCACACTTTTTAATTTTCATTAATTTATACAATGATTTTAATTAGAATGGTCCAAAAAGGAAATACAGCATATTTCTTATTTAGGATCCAAAATACAGTATTTTTGCCAGTACCAAATTATCTCTTTTTCTTTCTATGAAAATGAGGCAAAGCCAAACAGATTCCATGAAAGAGCAAAAGAAAAGTTTCTAATGAGACATACTCGTATATATATATATACACTTCTACAGCTGAGAAATATCAAAACATTTGCAATTCTTTTCTTAGAGCAGGCTTTTCAATACTCAATATATAAGAAGAATACATATTCTTCTTATATAAAGATGAGAAGGGAAACAACAAGCAGCATCTAAAACACAAAGAACAGATTCCAATTGATGACCAGCAATGTAAGACTGAGAGAGAAGTTCCAATCTACTGTAGAGACAAGGAGAGGGAAAAAACCCCAACCATCTTTAAAAGGGCATCCAAATCCATTTTCCCCACCCTCTGAAGCAGACAGGTGGTCCTGGATAGTAACAAGATGTGGCTCAGAAAGCTGAGATTGTCACCACCATTGACAGGGCCCCTGTGCAGTCATTGACAAGGCAACAATTAATCAGTGAACTCCTTTCCCAGTGTATTAATTAAGGACTATGCTTTATAGATTCTACTTCTCTTACCTATATAGGGACCTGGAACAGCTGACTCAGATCAGGCAAAATCACCACTAGGCTGTGAGAGCTTCCTGCCTCTCTCAGCAGATACAGAATATCTCTCCAGATTTTCTTATCACATGTCCCAGGATCTCCAGACTGGAGGAGCCTCCAGTCTTTGGGCATCAATGTGCTATGAAAATACAAAGATTAAATGCTCTATTTGCTGCTTCAGTAGTTTACAACTTTCACACACAGCAAACAAGATATCATGCTAAGCAATAGAGGTTACTCTAAAAGTTTATACAAATGACCAAGGACACTTTTTTTTTAACCAAGTAATTCATAACACTTCTATGTCATTATATCCTGATATTTTATCAACAATTCAAAGATAACTTCTGGCCAACACCACCCAGCTACATTGACTGACCAACAGAAGGCACAAACACATCCTCAGACTAAAAAACTACTCACTCTTTAAGTGTGAATCTATCTTATTCACAGTAACAGGATTGTGTCTGAGGGATAGCAGAAACAGCTAGGTTTACCTCCTTTGACTGGGATGTTTTCATTTGTGATGAGTAAAAACACACAATTACCTAGAGAAGGCAGGAAATTTAAAAACTGTTGTAGGTATTTTGAGAGGAAATATCTTTTTTCACAGGCTATGCTTTATAGACAGTGATTTGCTTAGAAATATTTCTTGCAGTGAAGTTTTACAGCCACAGCTTAGGCAGTACTTCTGTTGATAAATGGTTAAGAGCTATTTTCCCATAAATTAGTGAGAGAAAACCCGTAAAATTTGTCATCAGGCTTCAAAAGTGTGCTATTTTCAAACAGTACAAATTGTGACTGGCTCAGCACCATATGGTATTTAATTTTCTGTGATGTATGCATGCGCACAAATTGCATTTAGGTAACTGGGATGCTGTCAGTCTGAAGATAATTCTGCACACACACTAACAGGTAGAAAGCAAAGGTCTCTGACAATATCTGAATCATTTCAAAAGATGGACTCTTTATTCATGCACCATTTAAGTAAACATGAAGAAACGTTAGGAGCTAGTTCCCTGGCTAGATCTGAGATTTTATTTCTTAACCATGGCTCAATGCAAAAAAGAAATGCTCAAAATAAATATATGTGATTTTAAAAACCATTTTTCTAGATTTTTGTTATATACAGCCTTCATGGAAACCTGATAAGTTGCTTCCACTAAGTACAATGAGTATATTGTACCTTGACATATTAACATCACACAATGTAGACTAATTTTAAAAAAATCTATGAGACATTTTTCTACTTTAGATATTATTATTCTGAAACTATTTGTGCTGTATTTCCTTTCTTTTGCTCTTTGAAAGTTTTGAGAAGTAAAACACAGTAGCCAGAACTCAAGCTGGGCTATGAAGGCATCACTGCCTTCTCTACAATTACACCCTCATGTACTAACTAAGTGTCAACTTGACCTGAGGGACAACATTTACATGTGGATATAGGAACTGACTTCATTACTTCTATTTACTTTAAAACCCCCTTTCTGTTTACTTTATTCCTTAATAATGATTTGAGACTAGCCAGTTAAAAGTGCTCTCTGAATCATGTTTTAGAAGTAACAGTTTTCTTTCAGATAATTCATATTGGCCTAGTCATCCAGAAATCATTACTGTGAGAAAATTACTCAGCTGACTTGAGAGGGAGGATCATGAATGACATGGGGCAATGTCAGTTGATTTGTGATTGCCTCTTTCACCTACTTAACACTCAATCGTTCAATCACAAAATAAATGCCAGGAAGACAATCAGAATTTGGTTAGAAAAAAAAAATTAGACATGAATATTTGTGTACTATAGTGATATAATGGAGAGGACACAAGTGCAGGGGAAAAAGTCTTACCAGATGACTGATAATGAGATGCTCTACTTTGTACTTGAGACAGCTAGGAAGGAAGGGAACTTTGAAGTGTAGTATTGACACTTGTATTAGAAGCTGTGAGCCAGACAAAAAAAAAAAGTTCTGAAGTCAGCTAACAAAACAAATCAAACTTGCTTCATAACATTCTTGCAGAGGTTGAAATAAGAATTCTGTTCTGATGTACACAACACATGGAGATATAAAGGAGAACTAAGGAAAAAATAATTTTTCAAAAGTTGAATATATTTTTTTTAACTTATATTCCCCATTTTATGGTGAAGGTTTTCATCTGGAATCCCTTGGCAGGTTTAGGGATTGAGGGATTTATGGGGCAGCTATACTTGAACTAACATGGTTGTACACAGAGACAGAACAAATGTCAGCCACTCACCAGAACAAGGTGGTATTCACCTAAGAGTTCAAATGAATTCAGTGATGAAATATATAAATTACTAAATCTAGAAAGTAGCCTCTCACTTGAAGCTCAATAAACAAATGCTGGTTGATAGCATTTTAATTTAATAATCTTAATTTTTTAAAAATAATTTTAAAAATCCTTTCATATTAAGCATATCAGTAAAGAGAATTGGAAAGGATAAATGTACTGAATCTCTTTGTTAATACTTTGGTGAAAATGAAATCCAGAGACTTCTGTGAAGAGAATTTCTGCCCCCAAAGTCAATAATCACAGAGACAGAAATGATTAAGTACACGTAGCCTGTCTGGATTTCCAAAAATTTTCACAATGATCTTTATTGCAAAATCTTGAAGAAAACAATGAGCCATTGCATCAGTGCAGGGGGATTCTTTCATGGCTGAAGATAATGAATGAATGGTTGAGAGAGCAGAAATGGAAACGGGAGTGAAATGTTAATTCCTGTGGTGTGGGGAGATCAGTAGTGGAATTGTGTGCTGTTCAATATCTTCATAAATAGCCCAGTAATGATGTTGAAGAAGTACCTGTGCTCCTGATGATGCAAAGTAATTCAAGATACTAATGATGATGGCAGACTGTGAAGGGCCTACTAAGTAACTGGATATTCTAATAAAAGATAAAATACAGTGCAGGTAGGTGAAAATTGATACACACAGGGAAAAGCAACATCAGATTCATATACAAAATGAGAAGATCTCAGATGACCAATGTCACACAGAAGCAATTTTGGGATATTGTAGGCCATTCTATAAAAGCTATCAGGTTAAATGCTGGATGATATTACATACATAAATAAATAGGTAAATAAATAATGTCAGCAATGTTCTTGTTATCGCAAATAGTTCTCCTGGCAAAGGATTCTGTGAATGTAAATGATTTCTCTGAGTTAAAAGGTTGACCAGAGAGTTTCTTGCAAGTGACATACATAGGAGGTCACCAAGAGAAACTGCAAGAGTCTCAGGAATCCTCCACAGCTGAAAGTGTGTTAGGGACAATTACCATATGTTTGTTTTCCTCTTACTCTTCCTCAGTGTCCTCTTCCTGGACACTTATTTATCTCACTAGATCTTTGATGTGAATCAGAATGTAATACATATATGTTACTTTATTTTATAACCTATTAAGAAAAAATTAGAATAGCAACACTGTAAAACAAAATCACATGGCACTCTATATAGCACATTTAGGAAAAAAAAAATCCCTCAGGTTTTCTCTACTGCCTATGTGACTCTACTGCCTATAACTGACTGCCTATCCTTTGAAGACCTGCTTCTGTTTTAGGTGTAGCATGCAAAATAATTTTGGATGTCTCTGACACATTAACTTTTGTTAAGAAAATACGCAACAGCAAATCTGAGAATTTAAGGGATAGATGGGGTTTTTTTAAGAGGCTCAAGTGATAGAGGACAACATCTCTTCTCTTAAAAACACAGGTAACAGAAAATTCAAATGAGGCTCAGCTAAGAGTGCAACAGGCTAAAATAATCTTGAGTAAATGATCCTTTATTTGTTGTAGATGAAGTCCTATTTTAAATGATCATGGATCATCTTTTAAAAAAAGTGTGTCTTAAATCCCCTGACTAAACAGCCCTTCCACTAAAAATTACATTGCGTCAACAATAACATTGATTTAAACATTCTCAGAGGTCACTGTGCCGACGACTAAGTAAAGCCTAAGTTCATACTTTTCTCTGATGTGTATTGCAAAATATATCGTCAGCATTTTATTCTCTAAAATATATTGGAGACCAAAGGCTAATGTCAGAAAGAAATATCAGATTATATAGATCAATATCAAGGCAACAATAGAGGCATTGCTTTTTAAAAATTATTTTCTCTTGACATAGCTCTTTTTTTTGTGACTAGTGCAAAAAGAAAAATAAATGGAATATACTCTATCCTAAATACCGTCCTTAAAAGCAGATTCATGGGCTATTTCATTTTCCAGATTTCAGAGATGGTGTCTCAGCTTCCATTTGCCTCTTGGTTTTCCTTTTAGATTATTTTAAACGTACATAAATATGAGCAAAAATAACTAAACCTACACAGTCTGTTCATAGATATTTGTAAAATAACTTCCCATTAATAAAATTGACAATATTCTTTAACAACATGCTGTATTTATCAAAGGCACAAAGCCTCACATACTCTAGAGTTTGTCACTAAAGACATACACAGGGATCTTTAAACATTATCCTGGTAGTGAACAAGATTATATTCCAACGAAAAAGTCACAAAGTTCAAATTCAACAAAGACAATTTTAGACATAGGCCTCCTAGGTTTGAATTTAAGGGACAACTCAGAATAACAAAAGTCACACCTCTACCAATTCTGTTTAATTATATCTAATTACCAAGGGGATCTTGGACTAAGTGTGTCTGATGAAGCTATTGTGCTTTGAGTTTAATAGCTCTACTTTAAATGTTATATCCTTGGTCACAATCTGGCTTCCTGATATATAAAGAGGACAGCACAACATGTTGTCAAAAGCAACCATAGCCCACACAAAGCAAAGATTTGTTGTTTTATTTGAAAACCTGTCAGTGTGTGAAAGTCAAGAGATAAATGAAGAATACCTAGAAAATATTCTTATCTTTATCTCAGAGAAATGCTGAGGATTCGAAACAAAAGAAAAAAAGATTTCCAAATCCATTTGAATGCATTGGGGAAAGCTAATGTGAAGAGGACCTCAAGTATCTCTCTTATTGCACACAGTGGACAAGAAAGTCCTGAAAGTATTAATTCATTTTATTAGAAACCAATTGAAAATATTTCACTTAGAATGAACTCCTAATACTTAGGAACTGCTATAGTCCACAAAAAGTATTGGGTTTCATCAAAATCAGGTCCTTTTCTTATCTACACCTAGGAAAAGAGCAGATAAGACATGTAAAAAAGCTGAAGGAGGGAAATAAGTGCCAGCTTCAGAAATACCAAGAATAGCGTTTTCATGTTTAGAGCTCCTGCTAAAAACAGCCTTACTAGAAAATAGTGAAGGAATTTCAATTAGAATTCACAAGAAAAAGTGTCATAAAATCATCACCAAGTCAAACATATGGGTTAACAGTTTCATCAAAATTAGGAAGAGAAAATGGCAGATAAGAAAATCTGTATTAACAAGCATTCACAAGAGAATATCAGGTTTATCTTGCGATAGCATCATTCTATCTGTACAATAGCTGATATACAGTACCAACAAGTTGATAAAAACATTTCCATTGAGAACAAGGACAGGTCCTGGCAAGCCAGATTACAGAATCAATCAGATGAATTGAGCAATTTCAAACCTTATACAGTAGCTGCAAGATGATACATTTACCTCTTGCAGTAAACTGAAATAGGGGATGTTTTAATAAAAGAGCAAAGAAACACTTGCAGATATTTTGAACAGCAACGTGATGAGGTGATGATGGCTGTGCCAGCCCCAGATGAACAGAGACACTGAGGAAAATGATGAGAGGGACACAATGATGATATACTCAATTTATTCTGAAAAGATGCCACCCATGACAAAAGCATTCAAACACATAGGACACCTATATTATTCAAATCACTTAATGAACATATTAAAGCTGCAGCCGACAGGAAAGCCCACACAGAAGTGTGTAGATCCTTGAGAATTTGTTGTACAGTACTGTGCAAGAAAAACAGGTTTAACTGCTCATCTAAAATATTTGGTTTGTGATACCACAGCTTTGCAACAGTCATGAAAGAAAAAAAGTTTGCAGAAAATAAAGACAACACTCTGCCATGTCTCTGTTGATAAAATCTGATCACTTTTTGCCAATAATAACTACTTTTTATGGAAATCACCAGAAAAATAAATCTTGAGATAAGTAGATGTGCTCTAGTGTGACTCAGCATACAGAACAATTTCTGCATAAAACCTTCATAGTTTCTTTTGGCCAAGTGCACAAAATAGCTGAAGGTTTCTTCTTACTATTTTGTCTGATTGGTTGTTGTTTGTTTGTTTTTGATTTTGTTTTTGCTTTGACACATAATACCCATTTTAGGATTTTTTTTCCACTTTCCAAAATTTTAGTCTCCTCCTGACATGTCAGTCCATTTACCACACTGCTAAACAGAGTGCTCTGTCTTCAACACATGGCATCCCAAAATAGGTATTGAGTGATCTCCTTGTGCAAGCAGAGAAATGCTTGGATTATTATTTTAGAACAAGAACATCCAGCCTAATGAAATGACTTAAAGACTGCTCAGATGGTACAACCTATGCTTTGCAATATAGCTGCATCAGAGAGTAGAAATATTCTAACTCATTTAAACCTGAGAAATTAAAGAAGATCGGTAGAAAACACTGTCCTGCGTGATCACTAGGTCATAGAAGATGGCTTTTGCCCTCTAATTCTTGTGACTCACTGACTCCAAAGAGTTTATGATGGGTTAATGCACTTATAATAAAGATTGAAATGGTAATATGGCCAGACAGCAAAGCAATAGTCTCTTTCGTCCTGAAGATTAAACACATGTGGAAACTACATACACAATCGAAGGGTATGTGAAAGGTACACATCTACAAACTGGCAGCTGAGACTGGGACAAATTAGAAGAGTAAGAAATACACTAGAAGTGCTTGTGTCTGAGAAATGAGATGATTAGGTGAGACTTGTGAAGTAATATTAGGAGCATATGAGGAAAATCAAGAGTTAGATGTGCTTGCCAGGCTAGTGTGGAGGGCTGCTGGACATCTGGAGCTGTTTGGCTGTGCTATCTACCTTTGACTGACACAAAGAGCTATTAATGATAATGCTGCCTTAATATGATAAGCCACCCATGTCTCAGGCTAGATAGATAAGACATTGGCAAGCTGCTTAACAGAATGTTTTCTAGGAACATAGAAAAGAAATCCAGTATATTGCCCTGTATTTTCTTTAAAAATAGCTACAAGAAATCACCAGAATACTACTGTTAGGATAAAAGTCTTACATTATTTAGGTGTTGAATTTTCTGCACTGTGGTACTGTTAAAAGTTATTACTCTCTGCCATATAACAGAAATCTATGGTCCAAAATTAAATAGCCTCAATGTCACCATGACTTCACACAGTGAAGGTATGACATTTGAAAGCAGTCTCTCTCCCTTTTTTCTGCTGGCAAGTCTGTGGCAATAGGGAGATTCTACAATGTGCAGATATAATAATTTTTAAAAACCCAAACAACAAAATACAGCTTCATCCTTCTTGAAGGGCTTATTAGTTTATTTAATAACAGTAGGACAATCTAACCAACAGAACACAGAACTGTGATTCCAGATGCATGGTCCATTCTTCTTTCCTTTGGGCTAAGGGGATGGGTTTCCATCAGTGACCACAAGCCAGTATTTTCAAAAGTGCTTGATGTCTTTTTCTCTAAGGCATAATTTGGGATATTTTATGGCCTTAATTAGTACAAAAAATAGTTATATTTTCAAATACTTTATAAGGAATTGAAAATACAAACTTTCCACAGCCAAACAAAAATAGTATGTCTGTCTCTAGATGCATATATTGAGGTGGAAAAAGACAAGAGGACAGAAGATAAGAAAAAATAGATACTGTCTGAGATGGGGGAGAGGAGAGGAGAGGAGAGGAGAGGA
>VWZS01010169.1:96608-180302 GCA_013397075.1 Rhabdornis inornatus
AGGAGAGGAGAGGAGAGGAGGCAGGAATGGGACAGTGCTTCAGGGTCTGTTGCAAACAGTATACAGAAAAATATTTAGAGGTGGTTGAGAAGTAGAGGCGTCAGACAATTAAAGATGTCTCCAGTAACAGTCATTTGAATTTTAAGAGAGAGTATCTGTAGGCAGTTAGGTAAGGAGATGTCATGGAAAAGAGTGTGAAAGAGTTAAGGATAAAAGGAATTGGTGAGGATGGATCTATCTGTGAATTTCATGAACACAAGTTTGCTGCCATTTTAAGCACCAAGCGCTCCACTCAACCATACCTTGAGATCAAGTTCCTCTAAAAGTAGGTATCTAAGCCTATATGAGGGCATTATTTCACACAGAAAGAATTCAAGCTATTCTTGCAAAGACAGGCAGCTCAATATTTGAGATATCTTCTTCTGCAAGAAGATCTGTTTTCTTAGACGGATGGACTTGGAATACAAATATTAGTACAATGTTTCTTGTAACACCTATATGTGGAAGTTTACAATAGCCCTGAGGTGATGGCCCTGCTTCAAAATCCATGTGTGATGTCAATTAAGAACTAGTGCATGGACTGGAGAAGCTGCTTCCCTGTATTTTCCTAGGAGACTGAGCTGTGTAAAATTATCTTGGATGAGTGTTTCATGGGACTTTCCATGTCTGCTCCTGTTGGGAAGGCAGGTTCCTTCAGTGAGCTGAGGCTTCAGCCATGAAGGTCACACAACAAAATAGAGGTGAACAAACTATTTCAGTTGGAAGAGTCCTACAACAGCCATCGACTCACAGAATCATAGAATGGCCTGGGTTGGAAGGGACTTTAAAGATCTTCTAGTTCCAATCACCGTGCCATGGGCAGGGACACCTTCCACTATACCAGGTTACTCAAAGCCTTGTCCAGCATGGTCTTGAACATTACCAGGCATGGAGCATCCACAACTTCTCTGGGCAACCTGTTCCACTGCCTCACCAGCCTCACACTAAAGAATTTCTAACATTTCATCTAAACATAGTCTCTCTTGGTTTAAAGCTATTTCCCCTTGTCCTATCACTACATGTCCTTTTAAAAAGTTGTCCTGGGGTGACGTTGTGGTGCTTGTATCCCCAATCGTGTGTTCTGTTTGTGCTTCGTGTTGTGTTCTGTGCTTTCAGGGCTGGCTCTGAGGGTGAGGGTTTGTTTTGTCTTGTTGTCGGCCGGCTCACCTCCCCCACGGTCTGTGTTTAGGAAAGGCTTTGCTTGCTTTGCTTGCTTGCTTTGCTTGCTTTGTTTGCTTGCTTCTACTTTTTGCTTTTGCCTAAATAAAATCATACCATCTGAACCTGTTCCGGACGGGGACCTGGGAAACACCACGAAACACCGGGAGTCTGCATTTTGTGATCAGCAGCAGTCATCCCCAGCGCCGGAGACCAACAACTGGGCGACCACTCGCAGGAGAGACTTTCTGAATTTGTCATCCTTTCAGAGCGGTGAAGGAGTTTTTTTTTGTCATCTGGTGTTGTTCAGTTTTTTTGTGTGTGTGCTGGGGAGTGGTTTCCTTGTTAAATAAACAGGTTTTTTTCCACTTCTCTCCAAGAAAATTCTTCCCGAACCCGGTGGTGGGGGGAGGAGTCGTGGGGGTTTGCTCCCTGGGGGCTCCTTCCGGAGGTCTTCCCCCAAATTTGCCCTAAACCAGTACAAAAGTCTCTCCAGCTTTCTTGCAGCCCTGCTTTAAGTACTGGAACATGCTTTAAGTACTGGAACATGCTGTAAGGTTTCCCCAGAGCCTTCTCTTCTCCAGGCTGAACAACCCAAACTCTATCAGTCTGTTGTCATAGGAGAGATATTCCAGCCCTCTGATCATATCCATGGCCTCCAGCAGTCTCATGTCCTCCTTAACTAGTTCAGCTGCTTGAATCAATTCGGGGCTGACCAAAATGTAAAGAATGTTATCAAGCTCATTGTCCAAGTACCTCTCAAACACTGACAGGCTTGTGACCATCAATCACCTCTTTAGGAAGCTTGTTCCAGTGTTTGACCACTCTTTCAAAAAAAAGAGACCAAAAGAGTTGCTGCTCAGCCTCATTTCCTCCAGCTGCCAGCACTGCAGGGTAATTACCCCTTTTGACCAATTAATTATGCTGTTTCATGTGCCCCAGCATGGGGTTTACTGGGGGCACACTGCTGACTCCTATTGAGCCTGCTGCCAGTCAACACCCCCAGATCCCTTTCTGTATGGCTGCTCTCCCACCATTTCTGTCCAAACCTATACTTGTGTCCAGCTTTATTCAGGCCAATGCCACCATAAAAAATATTCCTGGCAGCAGTGAGATTCAAACCCATGTGCCCAAAGATGGAGCCTTAAATCCAGTACCTTAGACCACTTTAGACCAGTAGCTCTGCCACACTACTCTGCTGGCAATTCCATCTCAATCTCCAGAGAGAATAGCCCCCAACCAAAACATTTTAAAACAAATTATCCTCATCCATTACTTACATATAGCAAAAGGACCAATAAAGGTGCTTTCTACATGTACATGTAGACATTCATTGCTGTACACCACATATTTCTGGTTTGATCATTAGACGTCAGGAAAATCAGCTGGAAAGTTCTACAAATATCTGCTTGCCTATGAACCACTGGTCCCTTCCCAAAAAAAGAAAAAAATAATGGTATACTTTTTGTGAGGAATTACTTTGTCTTGACTTTTCATTCAACTTTATATTTTTGGCGTGTAGTGAGACTGGGGCATGAATCATCTGTCCCTTTATACAAAGACATGAGGTTACATATGTGCCTTGACCTAGCAGAAAGTCAACTGCTACACCTACAAGATTCTGTTCCCTGGAGCTGAATATTATCTACAGAAAAGCAAATGATCAGGTGGATTTTTCTTTTTTTTTTTTTTTAAGTGTTAACCTCTACAGTTTTGCATAACCAGCAGACTCTGCTGATTATGTCCTCACATGCTTCTGCTAAATTTATTTGGCCTATATCAGCTTGTATCCATGCATCTAGTTATCCAAATTAGAGGATACATATAAAAATATTTCCCGGCCTTGTTTGTGCATTTATCACTGTCAAAACATTGCTTTGAATTGAAGAAGTATTTCAATAAGTTAATGAAAACTGTCAGCATTACACAAGGCAAGGTAGAAAAGCAAATTAGAGGGAAAAGTTGGTTTTAAGGGCACAGGTGATTAGGGCCAGTCACGTAGTTTAATTTTGATTTCAAGGCCACAACTTTGACACAATGCCTGGGATTTTCCACAGAAGCATTCAGTCTAGCTTTGATGACATTGAGGTAAGAGGCATCTACTCTTTTCTTCATGATTTGCTTTACTGGATATTCACTGGATATACTGGATATTTGCCATATGCAAAAAAAAAAAATTATAAGTATTTTCTGCCTGAATTCTTACATCTTTTGTACCTATAGTATTGTTTAGGCTATTATAGGCTGCTAGATTAAACACTTCTTTAATATCCTGCACTTTTACCCTGTGAAGGCAGTTAGAAACCATGATCAAATAACCCCTCAGTCCTCTTTTTGATAAGTACATTGATCTTTAAAAGATCTATGTAAAGAGTAAAACTTGAAGGCGAGGGCAATGATCATTTTACTTGCATGCTTCTGTAATTACTGATGCCACAGGAAAGATATTTATTACAACAGTATGTCTGGAACTCTAAAAAAGAGAGAAGTGTGTGCTCTCGAAATTTACTTGGATAATCTCAAGGTTTTTCTAACACTGCATTTATCATGCATTGCCTTGACTGTCAATACATCATTTCTTTTACATTCTTAGAGAAACAAGAATGAAGGCACTCTGAAATGGCATTGGAATTCCAGCTGGGGTTTCTTCCAATGCTGTTCAGCATAAGTAATTGAAACCGAATATCGTATTTTTATATACTCTATAGCATTTCTTCCAAGGGGCAACTTTCTATTCACTTATTATTGTGTAGGTTATAAATGGTATTCTGCATTTCTTCTATCAAAATACTAAGCCAGTGATATTTAACTGTAAAGAAATATATCCTTGGGCAATGAATACAGTCAGAAATTACTAGGTGAATTTAACCAAGAAAAGAATGATCCCATATTGATGTAGTGCATAAATTTTGAGTATGGGACAATGGCCCCCATTTATTAACATTTTATATCCACATTGAAATGCCTGACCTTGCTTCAGCAGTTTTATGACTAGCAAGATCTCTGGAAGTTCAATTTTTCCCTCTAGAAAAAGAAAGAAGCTATGTCAATGGGAATAAATACAACTTAGATATATTTTTTTTTCTGTTTTTCTTCAGATGTAGCAAAAACTTTAATACCTCTATAGCATAACAATTCTGATAATAAAAAGACCAACTGCTACAAAAGTGAGGAGAGGGTATACTTAGAAATTGATACCCTATTATACACCAGTGAGACACTGAAAGCAATTTTTTAGTCATATGAATACCTAAAGTACAGGTAATGATTGCCTACTATTCATGTTTCAGATGAATATCAGAACAGCTGGGTAGGCATTCAGCAAAACCTTTGGACAACTAGTGTTATACAATGAATCTCAGAAATCTAGATTTAGGAAACAAATTCAAGAAAAATAACATTCACATCCTTAAGATCCTGAAATGTTCAATATTTGAGGCAGTTATTTGTTAGTATCAGCTCTCATGACTGTGGTAGTTTGACCTGGGGAGGACAAAACAGGAGAGAGGTTCTCTCTCTGAGTACTCCCCTGGGAGTTGATAGTGACCAATTGGAGGCTGGTTTGGTTGTTGACGGGGTGAGGAACCAATTGGAGAGGGTTGGTTCGCTCTGTGAACACACATTTTGAAGGAGGTAATCCGGAACTGAGCCCTCTTGGCTTTTCCGGCAGCAGTGCAGGTAACAGGGCCCTGGCCTGGCTCCACTGCAGGCCTGTGGGCCTGGCAGGGGGCTGGGCTGGGCCCCCTGTCTGGGGAGCTGGCATGTCCTGGCAGAGAGGGAGAGAGAGGGGGTGGCCATGGACAGTGGCCAGGGAGACTCAGACTGATNGACCCACATGTACAGCTTTGGGAAGGCTGTGGCGTTGGAAGGAGTGCCACGACTGCAGGTTCCCGGGCGGATGCAAATTGTGAAAATGAAACCACGAGAGGACTGTTTTCTTCCTTCTTGTGGAATAATCCCTATAGCCTAACAGGAGGAAACTTCTCTCTCCAAAGTGAATGGAAAAGAGACTATTTGAGTTGGGAATTAATTGAAGTAGTTGTTTGTATGTTTGTTTCGTTGTTATGAAGGTTGGGAAAGGGAAGGAAAGAGTGGTCTGAAAATCTTATTCTGGATTCTTTTTTTTTTCTTTCCTTCTTTGTGTAGTTAATAAATTTCTTTTTATACCCTCTTAAGTTTTAGGCCTGCCTTGCTTCTACTCCTGGTTCTGTCTCACAACAGAAAATGAGTATATTTTAATTGGCAAATCAAAACAATGACAATGACCTTTCATCAATTTTAAATTGGATTTAAAGAGCAAATAACTGTGAGAGCTAAGAGTAAAAATTGCCAGAAATCTGTTTCCAGTGAGGTGCTGGGTATGTCAGGGCTGGAAGCTGGACTGGACCCTGATCCTAGAGCAAAGATCTCTGTTCTAGGGGGTATCTAAGCAGTGCTGGAAGAGAGTCTCAGCTGCTCTTTGCCAACCCACACAAGCTGCATGTCAGAGTCTTCCTGTCCTGCATAGGATGTATCTAGAGCACTGATGCCTAGTTTAGCACGCTAGGAATTGCTCTCCCAGAAGTGGGTGCCTGATTTATGAAGCATCATAATTCCCACAGGTATTGAAAACCACAGGGGCACCTTGAAAAAAAGCGACATGAATAAATCTAAACTAAACAAAAGCTAACAATGTAAAAAAAAAAATAGTCCCAATATTACCCAATAAGGGAAATAAATTTCATATTTTATTATTTTATCTGAAAATCCAGAACTCCTATTCACCAGTGAAAAAGAGCTGTACTTTTACACAGAAAGTAAATTTAGCATTACCACCTGACAGATGGACTCCCCAGCAGGTACTTAGTCTTCTTTTTTCTCTCCTGCTTCACAGACCCACACAGTTTTAAAAGAAGTCTGAGACAGTGAGATGAGTCTTCTTTCAGGATGAAGCAGAGGTAGTTTCCAAACAATCATGTATAGAAGCAACTTTGTAAGTCAAGCCATGACAGAATAATCAATGGGATTTTTTTTAAGTGATCTGTGCTACAAAATAAAGGGAGAAACTTTGTTTTTTGTTCTGCACATATTGAAAATATGCCTGAAAGGATTAAGAAGTGTGCACTCCAGGTTTCATCACATTGTCCTCTCGGACCTGTTCTTCCAATGACTGCTTTCTTTAAATAGAAACAGAGGTTAGAACTGTTTAAGGTTCCTTAAAACAGCGGTTTGATACACAAATCTAAGACATGTATTAGTTCTAAGACTGCCAGTGAGAGTCATAATCTGTTGACTATAGACAGCCAGAAAAAAAATTGGTCTACGTGGTCGTCAAAGGTTCGAATTAAGAGTGTGCATACAGGGAAGAAGCAGTACTCCAGGACAAGTACATAAAAATGTCATTGTATAGGGAGAGGGAAGAAAAGACATGATTCACAAGAAGGACTGGAACTGCCTGAAAATGTCTCTTCCAGAAGCTACCATCTGGGAATTAGCATTTCACTGATCTGGTACGAATAATTCTAGACATAGCCTTCACTGAAGGAAAAGCTAGATAAACTGGGATAAAGCTAGATAAGCTCCTTTGCATGAAAAACAGGTGTGATACAAGTCTACACAATCATGAGCAGCAGCACTCAATAGCTGAACAAAGTTCCTACTTGATAACGCAAAGAAAGTGGTAGTTTCAAAATAAGCAAGAGGAGTCACTTCTTCACATTATGATGAGGATTAAGAAATGGAATTCTTTTCCATGTGATGCTTGATTACCAAAAAAATCACATGGCTTCAGAAACTATTTTAGATATATTTTTAGAAGAATGATAATTCAAGATTATTAAACCCAAAGATGTTATCTTCAATATGTGAAACTTTGAATCACAAAAATTTACGCTTAAGAAAATATCCACAAATATTTATACTCCTGCATGCATATAATCATAAAATGGTTTGGGTTGGAAGGGACCTTTAAAGACCATCTAGTATAACCACCCTGCAATAAGGAGAGCCATTTTCAGGGTTCTCAGTGTCCTGTCCACTTTGGCCTTCAATGATTCCGGGAGTGGTGCACATACCTCCTTCTGGGTAACCTGTTCCAGTGTATTAACACCCTCATTATAAAAAAATATCTTTTGTATATTTCTTTTATAAATATATATAGTTTGAAATAATTTTCCCTTGTCCTAATGAAAGCAAGCCCTACTGAAAAGTTTGTCCCTATCTTTCTTATAAGTTCCCCTCACGTACCGAAATGTCGCAACAAGGTTTTTTTCCTGGGGCCTTCTTTGCTGCAGGCTGAACAATCACAACTCTCAAAGTCTGTCCTCATAGGACATGCATTCCATCCCTCTGACCATTTTTTGGCCCTCCTCTGGACCTGCTGTATCAGATCCATGTCTTTCTAGACATTAATTTTGGCTGCTGTCAGTGAGAGTAGAAATATTTACCTACTAAGTCTAAATTACTCATTCTTGGTTTTCTGTATGCACCATAGAGGATGTGAAATGTTAACAGGGATGGAAGATCATACTAGGTTTTAAGACATTCAAAGAGTACTGAAAGCATCTAACCTGAGCTATTGCCAAACATAGGTCGACACACATAGTGTTTATCCCAAAATTTAATTAAAATGAAGCAACTAAAAACGTCCAATACAAACAAAGGGTTTCAAGAGCTGGATGCATCTTGAAAAAATGACAAGCCAATTCAACAGACTTTCTACATGGAATTCAGCTCTCACTTGGTAGCTTATTCTCTGAGGACATAGCTAAACATTAAAGTTAGTCTTGAAACACTGCCATGAGAGCTAGGTTTAAATAGGGCTAACTATGCATTTGCTCACAAAAAATTCCTTATCATGCAGATGCCATCTGCAGGGATACTAACATGGACAGATCTCAGCGTGCTTATTTTGGTGCCAATGTTCTTCCAAAGTTGACCCATTGAATTGCATTGGCAGAAGGCCTGGACAAAGTAAGAGTTTATCCTGTGAGCAAAAGCATATTGAGAATATTAATGACATTATTTCGAAAGGAAATGGCAATATGGTTGAATTAAATTGTGATATAAGTTGTACTCTTGATCAGAAATAAGATAACCTGCACTTGCTTTTGTGTTTCAAATACAGTATGAGTGAAAATTACTAGAAACCAGAGAAACAGAAGTTACACTGATGAATAAAAATATTGGAAATAAATCCAACCACTTGAAAGTTTATCTGGCTGAACATCTTTTCTCTAGACACCATCCTATAATGGGAATTTCAAAGATTGTTTAAACAATAGCAGAAAGAAGCTTGTATTGAGGGAGGAATGCTCTCTAAACTACAAGAGTATTACCATTAGTATACTCTTTTAGCCCAAAGATCAGCCTGGGCCAGTAGCATCCAGCTTTTAACTGTGAATAGCAGGAGATCCTTGGGACAAGGGAACAGGGCAGGAGTATGTGATAACTACAGTCATTCTCAGTTGCTCTTCTAGCCTTCAATCCTTTGCTGCTCTTGAGCCAGAAATTTTTTCTTTAAAAAATCAGTAAGATATAATTTAACACTGTTTAATATGTTAAAAGAAGAAATTAAATCTATCTACTTTTACATAAAGAATGAGGATCAATTACTATTTTATGCATAAATTAAAGCCCAGAAGAATAATTTGAAAACAAAATTAATTTCTAAGACTAGAACAAAATATTATGTATCAGACTCCTTTTTTTTTAACATAAAAGGGACTGAAAATAAAATATATGGTATTAATCAATGAACTGATTTCTCATACATGTTCAGTTTCTGGAATAATGGGAGAAAAAAGTGTATAAATGCTTCAAGAATGCAATTTTATCTGCCTGTTCCCACAGCCTCAAAAGGATCAAATATTTTTGTTGCAATATTGCAGAAGGTGAAATGAGAAAGATGAGTTGCAGTTACAACATAACATTCCACAGACTTCAAGCAACTGGTTCACCAGTTTATATGAGGAGTAGTGTTACAAAAATGTCAGAATATATGGTGTGCAATTGTTATTACTGTCTGGCAGCCTTATATGAAAAGAATAGAAGCTAACCTAAATAATCGAGTGTCAGTATATTAAAAAAAATCCCAATCCCAACAAAAGACAAAGGCTGCTATATGCAAAGTTTTCTTGAAAAAAATAAAAACCAGAGAAATAAATGTCAAGTTTTAATTTTGCCTTCTTGACATGAAACATTTACTTTAAACAAGATTTGCTTGAAGTCTATCCATACACAGAAGGAGTCTAGCATACAAGTTAAATAGGAAGATATTTCAAAATATAATTTAGAATATTTCTCTCCATTGAAAAGGATGGACAATGGTCTTCTCATGGCAGAAGAGCCAGTGACAAATAGAAATGTTGCTCATGAAGTAGTGAACAGAGTTTTGACATCATTAAAAAAATTAAAACTATGGGAAAAATGGGAAAATATTTCAAGGAAATGTTATTCATATAAATAACATTATTAAAATTTAGGAGCTTTACATTAAACCAGGTGATAAGGAGAGAGACTGACTCTTCTGTTAAATCCTAACTCATATTCTGAAAGACAGAGACAGAGAAAAGACTTGTATCGCTGAGAAAGAAGGGTGAGAAAAGGAGCACTACATCAAAATAGCAAAGTTTATGATGAAATAAACTGATCTAGGGTTATTAAGTGAATATTATTAACCAGCCTGCCCACAAGTCAGCTTCCATATATAGCAAGGAAACAGGTAAATGAAATTAAAGTGCAGAGATGTGAATCAAAACACCCAGAAGCATGAAGTCAGCACTTACATTTGAAACATGCAAGACTGAAAGTAACTCAAGCTGCACAATCTTATCTATGGCATGTGTCAAGCTGTGACCTGCTGCACAGGTTTCAGCATATGACCATATTTGTTCATAAGGGGATGAGCTCTGAGAAAAGATGGGCTGGATCTTAGGAAATTATTGTAGTTTTGATTGAATAAAATGCTGGCTGAGGACGGAATAGAAACTACAGCTTAAGATTGCCACCTCTTCTCACTGTTATACCTAATTCTGTATAAATAATGCAAAATAGGTTACCTTAAGTATTTAGAAAATAATTTATTGTATGCATATTTGTAAGGGGAGGAGGTATATGTTACAGTTTCAGAGGAAGCCACAGATATTTGGAAATTCTGAAAAATTATTCTCTCCTTATTTATACTTATATCTCAAAAATAATCACAAAATAACTAAATACTCAACAAAATTAAATCAGTTAAACAGATTCTGCCGTTTTTGAGCTGTAGAAGAAATGGTTTAATTTAATTTATTTCAGGTAAAATACTTATTCTCCATCTTATACTAAACTCACTCTAATAGCCGCTTTCAGTCCATTTCTGATCCGATCCCAAACTAATTTTCTATCTTTCATTATTCAGAACAGCACACAAAATTCAAATATTACCTTCAAAATAAGCTCACCTCTATCATTATCAGGCTCATTAGAAGTCCTCCAAATCAAGTCTCCCTATCATTTCTTCACTGGGTTTTATAAATCTTTTTAATTTACCAGTTTCAACATCCTTAGTGCTTTGAGTTTTGAATGGTCTGTAATTCTCCCCAAGTCCTCTTAGCTTCTGGAATCTAGTTCCTTTTAGGTTTCTGGCATACATTTTCTTGCAATCAGGATTCTTTTTTCCGGAGGTTGTAATTTTCTAGAGTTATATATTTTGAACTATGGATAAAAACATATGGAAAGATAACTATTTCTTTCAGACTGTTCCTAAATGAATACATAGGTTAGTTTGGGTTTTTTTCATTATTTTCTTTTCTTTTTTTTCAGACTCTCAATTACTTTCCTTTATCATTTGTTTCCTTATTCTATGGGGTGATTGGCTCTCAGAGCTCACATGTAATAAGTGTCATTGGTCTGAATGATCTGGGACACAGCGACAACTCTAATTTCACCACGTAGATATGTTTCTACAAAAGCCTTACAAATGGAACCACTACAGAATATTATTTACTACCATTCAAACCTACCTGTCATTCATTGTTTGAAGTCTGAAACACATTTTCTTTCCCAAAAAAAGCAAACAGTTGGGGGAAAAGCTGCCACAGATGTCCCTTGGTTCCTGATTATTTTGTACTGTTTAATGCCTTTGTGCAAATTTATAAGAAATCCATTAACACATAGTTAAATCTCTCAATTCCAAAATTTAGTTCACCTCCCCAATTTTTTTTGGTATATCAATACCATAGATTTTGTCTTGTGTTCCACATGTGAAAGGTTAATAATTCTTTTAGATGCTTTATAATAAACAGGCTTTTTTTTCCCTTTCTGTCTGGAAAGCACATAATAAATTCTTCCAGAGGTTGAAAAGCCCTTGAAACTGAAGCACAAGGAGAACACAGAACATTGAGGCAGTGAAGATCTCAATGGGATATAGAACACTACAGTATGCTAATCCATATGCCTTGATTTAAATAAGATATTAGCATATTAGTTTGGCATAAGTATATAAATCAAAGAAAACTGACCCTTAACTTTATCTATTATCCTTGAATACTATAGAAACAAAACAGATGCCCTTGCAATTCCCTTTCCCAATTCCCACACACATTTTACAAAAAGATAGAATTTTGTAAAGCAGTTAAATTTAAGACCATTCAGAGCTCAGCTACCTGGGGCTAAGCTCTGTCAGATTTCGGAATTAAGCTCATTAAGTTGCTTGTAAAAGCCCTTTTCTCCTCTAGTAGGATGGTGGTGATAGATGGTTGTGTCTGAGGAACTGCAAGTGCCTTTGATGGACAGCCTTCTTCAAATGAGTTGAAGTTCTCTCTTTCCTTACCCTTCTGCCTGTTAGACAATGCTGTTACCAAGAAAGTGCCCTCTCCTACCACTTTTCCCCTTGTACAAACTCCTAGAAAGTGACCTTATTTTTTTTCCTTTCATTTTTATGTAGGATCAGATTAAAATTAAGAATCAACGTCCTCAAAGTGACAATGATACATATGAAAGCATAGAAAAGATTATATCAAAAAAAGTTTCACATTGTTGATCTGAGCAAGAAATTTTCCTTGAACAACTAGTCAGAAAAATTCATATCCTCCATTCTGGACACATGAAGTTAAATATTTTTTTGTAATTTTCAGAGTATTTCCAAATGAATGTGCATATGTGCAAATGAATATACACTTTGCCCTTGAATGCTATTTGTATGTCAGGGTACCAACTATGTTTGTACAATATATTTATTTGGACAGGAAAATCTGCTTTACTTTCAAAGTCATACTACTGCTTGTCTGAGGAGAAATTTTGAATATGTTTTCTGAAATAAAAATGCTCTTTACAGAGGAAGTTTTGTTTTATGAAATTTTATTAGACAAAAATGTACAAAACCAAAATTACCCTGTCTTTTTTCCAGTACTGGAAATTCACAATATGAACGGCTGTTGGTGATGTATTAAGAAAACTATGAAACAGATTCACAGAACATTATTCTAATAATGTATTTGTGGAGGGAAAAAAAAAAAAGAGTAATAAAAGCTTATTTTTTGGATTCCAGTTTAAAATTATAACAATGGATGGAGGCAGATGAGACAGTGAAATATTTGAAGATTCCAACTACCATCTGTCCATAATTTATTACCCATCTGATTGTAGGTTATCATTGTTTCCCTGCCATCATTAAACACTTGTTATTTATCTTGTTACACCACTTCTGCATTTAACATCGAGACCTTCACAGATTTGAGTGCTGTTATCTCCAGTGACCTATAATTTATGTAAGTCCTTTTGGTGTCCTTACTTCTATTCACCAGGTATCTAAAAGTGAATATTTCTCTCAGCTTAGATTGCTGATTAATTAATTTCTACCTTTCTGTATCCCTGCATTGCAGCCTTGGGTTATGAGTTTAAAGTAATAATTCTCCATTGCATGTATTTTGTGAAGTTACATTCTGCAAACTTCTGAGAGAGTCCAATTTCCATGCTACATTTAATAGCTGGTCCCTTAGAAATTAATCCCTTTCTATTTGTGATTTATTTTTTTCTTTTTCTGCTTAGTGACAAAAATGGATTTTCCCACCCGATCTGCTGTGACCTGGCTGCCTTTCCTGCAGTATTCAGTGTAAATGACATGACTCCATCTGCTATTTTTTATTCCATTGTGGAGTTTTACCTCTGAAGATTACAATGCAAGTTGGAATGTCATAGCTATGGGTGGCAAAACTGCATCAGCCCTAAATAGAGACTGGTAGCACTGGCAAAGTTTAAGTACAAACTTAAATACTCCCCATACTTGTGCAGATATGAAATTCGTCATCCAGACCCTAGACACAGTGTGTCCACATGTCACCCAAAAGCCAGCTATGCTTCATTACTATTTTCAGTAGCTCAGTAAGCTTTGTTTTCGTGTTCCTGAACCTTTACAACTTATTATGAATTCAAAGTAACCTGCTACTTTCCCCTTACCAGTAACATGTGCAGTAAAGGTGAACCACAAATCCTTTAGAAATTATCCTCTTTTTCTTATAATCAGCCTTCCTTATGTTTCCATATCTATAATAAGGGCCATAACTAAAGATCTGGATTTACAGTACTTCCACTACCTGGGGAAGTATTTTACTTTTCAAATTCAGTTTCATCCTTATTTGAGATAAATCCTAAAACTACTGACTCCTCTAAGAGAATGGTGTACTCAGGAAAATTAATAAACTTTGGAATATTTTATTTATATTTTTTAAATGAACTCAGAATACCACTACAATTTGGACATCCTCACAGGTTTCCAAAATCTCAAAAATTTATCACATAGAATGATTAATTTAATTTCCCATGGTTCACTACAATTATTTCAATAAGATAATACCACAATGGAGGAGACTTCTTTATAACCTCCAAGCCTTCTTTTCTTTCAAGTCTAACAAGTTTCTTGTTCCATTTTATAAACTAACACTTCTGTCTGTCAGCACAGACCCTTTTCCTCAAGCTTTCCATTCTTTCCCTCTAGTTTTCATTTCTATAGATCATTGCCACTCCTGACCTTCCTGTCCGTTTCTCCAACAAGGAAAACTATCTCATTCTGTATCAACTTCAAACATCTAAACTAGGACAATATCTGACATCAATGTGCTAACAATGTGCTAATTTCTGACTCAGTACACTAACACTTTTGGAATGCTGAATAGAAAAAGAATATAGTTGTATTTGTAGACTATAGATCTTTAGATTTGATTTCTTGTCTACATATTGCAAAAGTGAATTCTTTCCCCCAGAATTTTCTTTCTTCATTTCATGGAAACAAATCTAGCTCTAGTCAGGACCTAAGCATCGAACTACAAAACATAAAGTAAACTTCAAAAGATGTTTATCCATTAACTATCAAAGTACTGACTTCAGCAGTCACTGACTAGCATCCCAAGCTTTGTTTATTATTATAAGGTAGGAAATTGGTTCTAAACAATTTATTACCTCTTAGAGCCATTAGACATAATGAGAATTCCCAAACCACCACACAGATTAATTCTTTAGCTAAAAATGTGGTCCTTGTCTGCTGGTAAAGTTAGGACATTTGGCAGCCAGGACTTCAAAAGCCACAGAGACAGGAAAAGGTAAGAAAAGTAACAGTGATCGAAATGTTACCGCATTTGGTTGTGGATCTCCTTGCTTCTAAATCCTTTTTTCAAGATTAGCACAATTTTAATCCAATATAAAGTATGTTTGTACACTTAGAAACAAGTTCTAACTAGACAAGCCTAAACAACTTTTGAAATTTTGATTCTTTTACAACATATTATTGTATATATGTAGCATTTCTATCCTCTTACAGTGTGTAGAAAGCACACCAAGATCAAGTGATGTCAATTCAATAATGTATTGCAGTGATAATATGATGTCAGCTGAAGCAAGCATGTATGGAGTACTGAACTAAAGACTGAAATATAATGAAAATTTTTCACTGCTTATCATAGAATCAAAGAACTGGTTTGGGTTGGAAGGGGCCTTAAAGATCACATAGTTACAAACTCCTGCCATGGGCAGAGACATTTCCACTAGAGCAGGTTGCTCAAAGCCCCATCCATCCTGACCTTGAACAGTTCCACAGTAGAGCAACTTCAGCTTCTCTGGAAAACCTTTTCCAGTGTGTCCTGGCTTCAGCTAGGGTAGAGTTACTTTCTTCTCAGTAGCTGTTACAGTGCTGTGTTTTGGATTCAGAATGAGAATGGTGTTGATAATGCACTGATGTCTTGGTTTTTTGCTAAGTCGTATTTATCCTAAGTCAAAGACTTTTTTTCCTTCTCTCATGCTCTGCCTGTCAGGAGGTGTACAGAAGAAAATGGGTGGGAGCACAGCTGGGACAGGTGACCCAAAGTGACCAAAGGGATATTCCATGCCCTAGAATGCCATGCCCAGTATATAAACTGGGGGCAGTCACCCAGAAGGGGAGGCTGACCTGGGTTCAAGAAGGGGGTCTGGCATCAGTGAACAATTGCATTGTGCATCATTCTTTTTCCCACACAGAGTATCAACTGCACCACCCGGTTTGGTGTCATCCACAAACTTACTAAGGGTGAACTCAATCCCACTCACCCTCTCATGTAGAAATCTTTTCTTTGATCTCTTTTTTTTCCTCATATTTTAATTTCTGCTTCCTCAGTCCAACCTGTCTGTCTGGATTTCTTTTAAAATATTGAGGTTGTCCATCTTTGGGGATGTTCAAGAATGTCTACTGCTGGAGGTTTTTAAGGATCAGCTATAGCATTCACCGTACTAGATCCTGATGATTTGCAAGACTACAAGTTAATTGTTCTATTTTAGGAAGTAGGTAACTGCGGGAATCCAAATGCTATTTTGTTTGATGATATAAATTAAAATTGTATCATTTTAGCCAAGCATTATGGAGCTATCTTATTTAACTCTTTTTCTGTCATGCAATTTTTGAGCTACATTGTACAACCATCATTCAGGTTGATTCAACACTAATTCAGCAGCATAGTCCCATTTTACTCATCCATGAAGCTTCTTTGGTTAGAAAGGACCTACTCAACTAGTAAAGAATCTGACAGCAAAGGGGTTATACTCTCCAGTCCTTTGGAAAAGCTGCTTCAGTTTATATTTTTCTGTAATGAAAAAATACATTCTTTTTGTGACACTTTAACAGATTGTATTTATTAGTGTGCTTCTACTTTATGCTACTCTGTGCAGTTGGGGAATACTTTATATTAATAACAATTATAATAATACAGAATGGCGTAGTGTGCTTGGGGATCCATATTATGTATTCACTGGGAAACAAATTGCGGTCAGGATGGAGCCTCCCCTTAGAAAGCACTTGAGCAAATGGTGAAAAATGCTGCATTCTGGAAATAAATACAAAGCAGGTGGATGGGGCAGCAGGAAGCCATATTGAGGAGAAACGGGCAGCTTCAGTCTCTCATTGCATATTCATCAACTCCACCTGTTTATGTAAATGACAGGCAGATATTAATAAATGAATGGAAAAACTGAGTTCTCATTAAAACAAAGGTGCTATTTTGAAGTTGTATAAGAAAATTCCAATTGTTACTGGTAAAGATCTCTTACATACATACAAAACATTTATTTTGAAGAAGGAGAAATGTGACTGCATTGTCAAGGTAAACACTAAGCTATGGAAATAGTACTCTGCTGAAGCCTAGTTAAAGATCCTGTTGCTTTTTACTCTTGGCCACATTTCTCCTTTCCTTTTGCCAGGGGCAATCTGTGCTGAAATTTAGTGGGGTGATGATATTTAACTTGTTACCACTAGTGATCTGATTGCCTTTCAAGCCTTTCCTAATCTGCATATTCACTGCATGAGTTGCGTTCTTCCTGGCACAAACTTTTAGAGCAGCTGAAGCACTGGCTTCCTGAGTGCTGGCATCTCAGATTAGATTTAACTGTGCTCTGTTTACATTTAGAGTTAAGCTTTATCATTAGTCAATTAAACCAGCAGACATGGATTAGAACTCTGTATATATGTCAATTTATCCACACAGTACAGTCATTTTGTTTCTCAGCTGGAGGTGGTTTATTCCATTACTCACCTGAGACACCTGCTTTGCCAGTTGATCAGACAGTCATTTTGTATTAGTTTTTAAGCCACAGACAGTACTTTAAACTTTAGTTAATCCAAGTTGTTTGCTCAGAAATCTTTTCTAGTAACAGATCCTAGAGTTTTCTTGGAGACTTATCCCACACCTAATAAAGATGTTTTATGATTCATTTCTCAAGGCTGAAAAACAAACAGATCTACATCAAAGATATCTTCTGGGGGAAAGTGAGGCCAAATTCCACTTACTCAGCTGAAAGAATGACTTACTAGTAACTTGGTCTGGCAGAGAAATAAAATGGGCTTAATCATCTCAGAGTCTGGAATCAAGTGTTTCTGCTGTTTGGAAGCATGTTATTAATCACCCTAAATCAGTAATACTAAAAAAAAAAAAAAAAAACAAAAACTTAAAAACCCTCAAATGAAACCACAAGTAAAAGGACAACAACAAATTTTTCTTTTCGGATTGGTCTTCTAGCTAAGACTTAGAGACTTCAGCGTGTAGTAAAGCATTTAACCACAACCTGAAGTCAGTTCTAATCCCATCCCAAGGATGTGTGCCAGCCTTACCTGACTCATCCCAAGCAAATTGTACCACCCAGCCTCTCGCCCCATAAATGAATTACATGACTGAGGAAGTTAGATCAGCCTGCACAACTGGGAAATTCCTTAGGTATTTGAGAAGGAATTCAAACATGCACCATCAGAAGAAGGAAGAGTTAATACCAGAAGAAGGAAAACACATTTATTCGGCCCCCACAGGCAGATGCACTCAAGGACAGACAATGTTCTTGTAGAAACTTGCTATTCTCTAAAAGAGGAAAGCATCCATTTTTTTCCTTAAATGCCATTAAAGTTCCAGGGGAGTACTTGAATTGAGCATATATTTTGTCATTTATAGGAACTCTATTGATTATCCTGATAAAATAGTTAATGAGCACTGAGAGTGGGATTCCTTTTGATATAAATTTCTCCAAAAACTTCTTTTTTGTTGGGGCTAATGCTATTGACACTTTCACAGAAACTGTATCTAAAGTCAGTAGAAATCTTGTCTGAACCTCATGACTAAGATCAAACCTTAAATATCTCCTTCTCTTGAAGAATAGTATCTAAAACTACTAATTGATTTGTTTTTACCTGTCAGGAAATTAGTTATTGTATCATGATGTGCTGCTATCAATCATTATTTAAATGAAGCTGGGTCTTTTTTTTTTTTNATTATTATTGCTGCTATTGTTATTGCTATTATTGAAAATATCATCCCAGGCATTGTGTTTCGGTCTTCTAATATGGGAAGAAAAAGTGCCAAATCTGATAAATTACAAGGTAACTCTCCATTTCAATTTCTGCTTGATGGTCTTAAGTCTAAAACATTAGAAATGTCACTGTTTCTACCTGGACATGCAAATCTAAGCATATTCATGTTTCCCTTGATGTGTCTGGAAGGCTTTCACAAAACTTCCTTTTCTGGCAAGTAGAGAAATAGAAAAGTTACCCGCAGACTGGGCCACTTTGGAAGGGATGATAGTGGTCATCTGGTCCAGCCTCCCTGCTGAAGCATCCTAGAGCACATTCCATAGGATTGCATCCAGACACTTCCTGAATTATTCCTGTGAGGGAGACTTCACACCCTCTCCAGGCAGCCTGTCCCAGTACTCAGTCACCCACGCAGTAAAGAAATTCTTCCTCATATTCAGGTGGAACTTCCTGTGCATCAATTTCTGCCCATTGCTTCTTGTCCTATTCCTTGGCACCACCGAGAAGATCTTGGCTCCATTCTCTTGGCAGCTTCCTTTCAGATACTTACGGACTTTGATGGGGTCACCTCTCAGTCATCACTTCTTGAGACAGAACTGATCCAACCCTCTCAGCCTCTCCTCACAAGAGATGTCCTCCAGTGTCTGAATCATCTTTGTTGTCCTCAACTGGCCTTGCTCCAGGAGCTCCATATCTCTCATTTTGAAGAGCCCAGAATCAGACACAGCACTCCAGATTTGGCCTCACTAGGGCAGAGTAGAGGGGGAGGATCACCTCCTNAGTTTTATTGCTTAGAACAATATTATATATCCCATTAACACAGTACCTTTTCTCAGTGAGCATGTCAAAGTCATGTGCACACCTTGCATACAGAATATTTCATCAAATGAACACAGCCACCTTTTGAAAATGAAGCAAGGTTTAGGAGGCATACCCCATTCTTAATGACCATACCCCATTCTCAATAATAATTGACACGTGAAGCTAAGAATACCCTGTCAAATGGGAAGTATAAGAAAATTTACAGTATTCAACTAGGTTACAAGTCAGTAAAAATCTTGGGATTATGAAAAATCATGAGATTTCCTACCAAGACAAATAGATCTCTTTCAACTCATTTTCAAAAATAAAATACCTTATTATTATTATTATTATTATTATTATTATTATTATTATTGCTGCTATTATTATTGCTGCTATTGTTATTGCTATTATTGAAAATATCATCCCAGGCATTGTGTTTCGGTCTTCTAATATGGGAAGAAAAAGTGCCAAATCTGATAAATTACAAGGTAACTCTCCATTTCAATTTCTGCTTGATGGTCTTAAGTCTAAAACATTAGAAATGTCACTGTTTCTACCTGGACATGCAAATCTAAGCATATTCATGTTTCCCTTGATGTGTCTGGAAGGCTTTCACAAAACTTCCTTTTCTGGCAAGTAGAGAAATAGAAAAGTTACCCGCAGACTGGGCCACTTTGGAAGGGATGATAGTGGTCATCTGGTCCAGCCTCCCTGCTGAAGCATCCTAGAGCACATTCCATAGGATTGCATCCAGACACTTCCTGAATTATTCCTGTGAGGGAGACTTCACACCCTCTCCAGGCAGCCTGTCCCAGTACTCAGTCACCCACGCAGTAAAGAAATTCTTCCTCATATTCAGGTGGAACTTCCTGTGCATCAATTTCTGCCCATTGCTTCTTGTCCTATTCCTTGGCACCACCGAGAAGATCTTGGCTCCATTCTCTTGGCAGCTTCCTTTCAGATACTTACGGACTTTGATGGGGTCACCTCTCAGTCATCACTTCTTGAGACAGAACTGATCCAACCCTCTCAGCCTCTCCTCACAAGAGATGTCCTCCAGTGTCTGAATCATCTTTGTTGTCCTCAACTGGCCTTGCTCCAGGAGCTCCATATCTCTCATTTTGAAGAGCCCAGAATCAGACACAGCACTCCAGATTTGGCCTCACTAGGGCAGAGTAGAGGGGGAGGATCACCTCCTGCATCCATTGGCATCAGGATTGCATTCTCCTCGCGCAAAGCAATTCTTTGCCAGTATTAATGACCTGAGAAGTTTAACCCTTCTGAACTCACATAAGTGGCAGGCAGCTGTAAGCATCTCTTTGTTAGCCATGCAAACCAGATACATCTGCCAAGACCATGCATACTCATGTAACTTTGCTTACAGTAAGAAAAGGAATTCTGGGCATTGACATTTTTGATCTTTTAAAGATCATCTTTCTAAAACAGTCTAAGACATTGCCAGATCAACTACCTTCTGTAATTTGCAATGCATTGATATTACTTGTCAGAAGTTAGTTTTCCATATGGAAATATTTCTATACTCTCAAGACTGATCTAATACTTACTTCTTTGTTTAGAGGATGTTACATTCCCTTTTCAAGGGGCTTATCTCAGGCTATATTATGTCATATCTCCTTACTAGATGGCACCGAAGACTTCAGTTTTACAAAATTTGCTTTCCCTAAAGCTCCAAAGGTGACATTTTTGTTTTTGTTTTTTGTTTTTTGTTTTGCTTGTTTGTTGTTTGTTTGTTTGTTTTTTGTTGGTTTTCTGGTTTGCTTTCTAGTACTCAGGAAACAGATTTTCAGTTGATTCTTTTTTTTTAAATCGTCCCCTCTCCCTATTTATAACTTTCTGGGGATTTACCTCTGGTTGTGGTTGATGTTTTTTACTAGATCCTCTCAAAAATATTACTTAATTTGATTTGTACTTGCCAGTCTCACTTTGAACAGAGATATGTAAAGCATTTCTCATTTGATTTTTTTCCATACCTATAAAATCTTTATTTTGTATTGTTACTGCCATAATTTAAGTTCTGAGTCAGCTTTAAATTAAAATATTTTAAACTTGGAAGGAGATGGAAAAGGAAAAAATATCATCCTTTCATACTTAATTTACTTTTTTAGCATATGTAGCAAACTCCATGTAGAATCCAAGTCCAATGTTTCAGCAAGCACCATAATGAGACTTTCTGTCCAAATGGAGTCATAATATTTTGTTCTTTTCATTTCTGGCTTGGTAAACCTGATAATAAATAAGTAGTTTTGAAAAGCATAAAATAGCATTTGGATTGAATGAGCTTTTTAAAATCTTTTTTCTGTCATGACTAACTATACTTCTCCAACATGGCTCTTTTCCTAACATAACTTGTGAAAAAATATTTTATATGTTTTGTCATTAAAAAGGAGATATTCATATTGGTTCGAAAGAAAGTAGAGAGAAAAGCTTTATGATTTTTAAAACCTCATTTTTAAATCTTGAACTTGTATAAGTAAGTGATTGTGCCAAAAACTATTCTTTAATTTTTCTCCCTGGCCATAAATCTCAGCAACTTTTGATGTAGACTAATGGAGCAATGAGATAAAGATTTTATGAAAATCGCTAATACTATTTGTACAGAAAATTACAAATTTTCTTTTTTTTCTCTTTCAACACACAAAAAAGGAAGAGTTTACCATTACCGTTTTTTTTAGACTGGCAGTGAGCAATCTAAAGCAGATGGAAATTTATAGAAACATCCTCTCCATTGATCTATTGAAGGATCTAGACAGGGGAGAGCAGGTGGTTTAGCTTTGCTTGGTTGGCTTTGGGGTTCTTCTAGAGCCCCAGCTGCAAACATATGCCCAGCATGTGACATCCACATTCAGATTTCCCAGAGTCAATTCAGCCTTCATCTGAGTCTGCTTGTACTTCCCATCTGACCTTGCAGCAGGCTACATCCAAGACACTGCAGGAAAGTCATCATGGCATCTCCAAGAAGGAATTAGAAATTGCTTACTGCACTCACAAAGCAGACTAATAGCTAAGGTTCAATAAAGACTTCATGGATACAGGAGATGTGTTAGCAGTTGAAACTCGCCATGAATACATTTCCAAGGATAAGAGACATGCAAATTTGACTAACCTGGCCTGGAGCACTTCCTTTGAGCTGTGTGCATAGCATGACAAGCAGGGAATGGCTGATAAAAGCGATCTTACAGAAACTTATAATAGGACATCTGTCTTCATTCAGCTCAAGATTAGGTAGAAAAGCACAATTTCACATGAATGTCAAAAACAAAACTGAAATAATTCATAAACTGAATGTTTCTATAGATGGCTAGAATACCCATAATTATAGAGAAAACAGAAAGAATAAGAAAGAATTATAAGCAAAATTTCCATACTCATAGATTCAATATTGCCACAATCCAAATATTTGGCAACCTGTCCCTGTCCCCTTCTCATCCCTAGTAGGGAGTTCATTTGCCATCTCTCCTCTAACATCTTTCACTGAGGCAACCGATGCATGTCACAGAAGATGAAATTATGCCAGACTGCATAGTTCAACATCTGAGCATCAAAGAATCAGTACTGTACAACCATAATTATAGATGTTTCTGGAATGGACTGTATAGATTATATAACACATCAGACTATTAAAAGAACCCCCCACAGCCCCGGAATTAAAAATAAGTAAAAAATAGGAACTGTGACTTTTCAGATGAATAATTAAACTTTAGAAGAAAAAAACATAAACACTTCCTTAAACCTGCAGTTTTCTACAAATCTCTTCTTTTCAGGTCCCTAAAAGCTATCTATCATTACATCCAGAGTTTATGTCAGCTAATATTTATTTAAGATCAAGTGGGAGAAAAAGTGGACATTATGCCACAAATGACAGATTGCAGGAGATTTTTCCAACTCTTATCTACCACTGACAATGTGTTGGTGGTTTTTGATTGTCACATCAGTAACAGTGATCTTAACAGAAGAACAGGTATTATTCATTTTAATTAATCTCCTCTTGATCTTTTGATTTTCTGTCTATTTTTCTGGTGAACCCATCGGTTGCTCCTAAGGTGCCTTCTTAACAGCATGTGATCAATAGAATATACTTCTATTTTGGGAAGAGGCAGATAAAGCCATTTTCTAACACCACCTGTGTTTATTTCTCTGGAATCATCTGAGATGTTACATGCAAACCTGGCAACCTGTGGCAATCTACTAAGAAGGTAAGAGATCCCCTAGATATTGAATCAAATTGAGAAAGAAAATGTGTGAAAAATTGGAATTTAAAGGCTGCAGAGAGCTTACAACACTGTGTTGTAACCACTGCAGTGGTTTACCACCAGCTGGGATTTAAACTCCAAATAAGCCATTCTTCTTCCCCCCACCCCACTCTGGTGAGAGAGTGCAAAGGCAGAGACTTGTGGGTTGAGACAACAATTTTCTGAAAGGCAAAAGCAATGGAATAAGAAACAATAGCAAAAAGATTAATAACAAAAGAACACAAAAGAGAAGGTGTTTTTCACACAAAAAGTGCTCACCACTTCAACTTAGTTCTGCACAGCTGCTGAGACAAACACAAGATCTCAGGTGCTCCTGTGGCCAGCGTTTCCCATCCCAAGCTCCAATGACAAACAGTGATGGACGAAGCCCCAGAGAGCTGGATCATCCACATTGCACGGCACTGCTGCTTTGGACTGCTCTGCTTGGCTGGGCTCAGGCTCAGCTCAGGCTTCTCACCTTGGTTTGCTGCTATGTTTTCTTCTGGAGCTGCATCTTGGATAGATTTTTTGCATCTCAGAGCCACATCTCAGAGGAATGGGAAGGGCTGGGTGGCAGCAGTGGAGGGACAAAGTCTGCAGTGCTGGTCCTGGTAGTCCACAGTGCTACCACAGTAACCTTTCCTGATCAGGAGGGTGAATAAAATGCTGCACTTCTGGGGATAGGTTCCTTTGTTCTTCCCTCCAGAGTCACGGCCCCTGGTTATGAGGTGAGTGGTATAGAACAGCAATCTGGCCGTGCCCACACGGCTCTAAGCTCCTCTCCCAGGGAACAAACCTAGGACTGCATCTGAATGTGGTTTACTGGATATGTGAGGCTTGTTCTTGTCCCAGTGTTAGCAGTCTCATACCAAAAGGCTGAAATACCAGTATTTATTATACTAAAAGGAGTGGGCCTCTCATACAGTACAGTTGCCACACACAGCCCTTGACATTACAGATAAGCAGTAAGACTCAGATAGAATAGGATGTGGCTAATCCAAAGTCATTAAATAATTTTGACACTGCAACTCTCCAGGGTATGACTAACACAAAAACTAATTTAAATTTCTCCTGGTTAAGTACACAGGCCTTGCAACTATTAGGAAGGAATGACCTGAAACTACTGCATTTAGCCTTTCTCTCTCTGACCTGTTACCTGTGTTAAAATGAAGTAATAAAAAGTCAAGAGTGGAGTTCATTTGTGCTCAGCCATTAGGCAGAGTATATCAGCTGGTTTTCTGCAGTGAACTGCCTGGTTGGAAGTAGAAGCTAAGGCAAGATTGCCTATAATTTTTTTATTTTTTTTAGTAGAAATATGGAACAGAGTATTAACCCAATTTCTTTCAAAGAGTTTGTGAATGTTTTGAGGATAGACACTGGATTCACCCTGGATCTACAGTTCCACTCCCTGCTTTCTCTTAAAGTGCAAAACAAGGGTTTAGATTCAAAAGATTAATTACTATATTTTTAATTTATAATATTATATATTACAGAAACCTCAGCTTTGCCTAAGGCTTTTTCCAGCAGTTATTAACTTCACTCAAGTTTCAAAACATTCTTGGTTTGCGTTTTCTTTGGTGACTTATCTCTTTTTGGAAAAGTAGGTTCCTACCAAGAAAAACTGTTTTGTATTGCCCAGTCACATGCCTAATCCTTGCTCAGGAACACTACATGAGGATCAAAATGAGAGAGCAGAAAAAGAACAAGTCAGAGAAAAGACTTCTTCTAACTACAAGGGGGTGGTAAATAAAATTTCCTTCTAAGCAACTGGGACACTATTATAGATTGTTTTGTTTAATAGATACAACTATAAACAGGAGCTGGAGCATTCAGAAGTCAAAAGGTATTTAGGCAATCATATTCATGAATCTGACGCCTGGCTCTTTTGGCCCCTTGATACTTCTGTTTAGTTCGCTTGCTCTCTGCTTTCTGTTATTAAATTAGCTAAGAGGTGAAAATCTACTTTTCACAATCCTTTGTCTTCTTTCTATCTTCTCAAGCATTGCAGGCAGGGGTAAATTTTATGTAGGAGTAATGGACTTTGCCCCCACCAGAAATTTATATCCTTTGCCTCTGAGTTTTAGTTCACTCTTACAGAAGCATTAGAGCTGCTGCTGCCTGCAGGCATATTTAGCTTCATTTTCACCAGTGTACTAACTCTTGAATCCCTGAAGTCCTTCTTCCCCTCATTATTCTGTGTTTCTCTTCTGCAGCTGGTTTCAAAACTGCTGGGTTATGCATAACGATATGAAGCCTTCCTCCTGGAAAACTAGGTCGCTGGGATGTAAAATGAGTCTCTTCTACTCTTATGAAAACTGCACATGTTGAAAAATACAGCACAGCCACTTTAAAACATTTGTTTATGGTAAACAGGATGGAAGCCTGCATTTTTATTAGTACTGCTCCTGCTCTTGTCCTGTATCCCAGCCACACTTCCTTCTCCCTAACTCTTATTTGTGTGTGGCAGAATCTGCACAACTGTAAAGCAGTATTTTGGTAGCAGCTACAACATTACCTTAGTTGTAATTTTTGGTTAATGGGAAATACAGCAAGTAAGGAAATTCTGGTCAGTCCAATCACTATTGAGGTGAGACTTCAAGAAAAAGTGGTCTCTGCAGGCCTTATCTGGCTACAAATTAACAAATATATATGTATATATGTGCGTGTGCATGCGAGTGTGTATATATATATGCACACACATATACATATGCTGAGAAGTTCCTGGAACTGAGAATTTGTCACTTGTTTCAGACTGTCACCATGATAGCAGAAAGACCCTAAGACTAAAGAAAAATCTTATTCAAAATAAATATTTGTGTTCTTTTGTGTCTATTTCCTTATAATTCACACTGAAGAATCATCCCATGCTGACTCCATCCAATGCTCCAGGGGAGCAGTCAGCTTGAATTCTACTTAAGAGTTTCTGAGGTAGTTAGAAACACTGGCACTGCAGATTTCAGTCTGGCTCAGCACTGCAAAACCTTTAAGCACAAATAGTCTCAGAAACATTATTTTCTTGCATTTTAAGGTAGTTATAGTTTGTAAACCATGTGTTAAGTCTGATAGCATACCATGAAAAATGAAGAAAGAATGCCTAGAAAACAAATAAACAACACATCTAGAAAACCTACTGTTCTTGAAATGCAATTCACACTGATGTATATTTACAATGGCTTTACCTCTTTCTTGTACTTTTTAGAATAGATGATCTTTTAATCAATAGCAAGACTATCCAGTGACAGAATTATCTCTGCTCTAAATTCCCATCTGATTATTGCATGGGTCAGAATTTCTTCACTTACCAACATAAATACTAGCACATAACTCTTTCTGTGAATATTAAGGGGGCTTTTCCTGTAAAGGTTATTAAATCATGTAACTTGAGAAGCAAAATAACTGCTTCAACAGCTCTGCTCTCTAATACGAGACAGCAAATCCTACCTTTCTTTCACATTCTTCAGCTTCCAAGAAAGAAACATTAATAGGCAAAAATACAGTAATTTCAACAAGATATATAGTTGTATAGTCAATTGTTTATGTCAGTGGCTGTTTTACAGTAGGAGAAATTCCAAGGAACATCATACTATTCAGTTCCGAAGTAACCTAACAAAAATAAATTTTCCTGCTAACTTCATAAATCTGTGATTTATTTGTGGTTTATAGAAGAAAAGATAAATTATTCAGGAATTTTAAAATAATTAGTGGCAATGGGACATTCACCATAAAATCTTGTAATTTCTTTTAATTTGGCAAAGCTTTTAGGAGCTATTATTGATAGGTCTTGCTCCAGAATTTGCTTTTACTATTATCATAATCAAAGCTTTTCTCTCTACTCTGTGGTTGAATGCTGAAACATTTTTTCTTTCCTTCTCCTCCAGCTAGGGGTTGCTTTTTCTTAAGCATTTGCCTAATATAAAAGAAGCTGTGTCTTAAATAAAGGTTTTATGAAAGTGTATACTGTTGTTCCATAACCTCTAAGCTTTAACTACTGTAAGTTTAATAAAAGAAAATGTGGAAAAATTACTGATAAAGGTAAATTTAAGCTATGTTTAGAGCTCAGAATGTAGTCATCTCCATTCACAATGCTTTTGACATATCTACTTGAACGTTGCAAAAAATTAGCTGTAATGTTACTTGAAGAATTGCAGGGTTGATTTGTCATCATCTCAAATCTCCACTGCAAGGTGGATGAACAGGAATGGTGCTGTAATTGATGCCTGGCTACTCTGAAGAAATGGTCTACATACCAGAAGGCATCAACTGAAGGGCAATGCTGTTATTCTTCCTAAAATAGTTGAATGGGAAAACCAAAAAGAATTAGCATTATTTATAAAGTTTTAGTGAAATTGCAAAGGTTTGAGCTAATTTTCCGGTGACTAGTAAGAGTTGCTCCTTCCCTCTGAAACAGTATGAGAGAACCGATAGACACTTCTGGTTAAGATGTCATCTAACTGTGCAGTGACATCAGTGTCTAAGTGGTCTAATTTCAGTGATTTCTCACTTGCTGGAAATTTTGACTTTGCTAAAAGAATAAAAAATTCTTAAGTGCTCTGCAACTTCATGGGAATGGTTGTATTATGCAACATGGGAGATTTTGACTTACATTACCACTCTTGTCAGTATAAAATGAAATCTGGAATATTGCATCTGTCATGTCACTGAATCCTGTGCTCTAAGCATAAAGGTGTATATAATTTATTTTTTTTTTCACTGAGTGGAAAATCTCATTGGAAAATCTATGTACTGAGATTTAATTTTCACTTAAATGTGTTTTTTAAATCTTGCTTTTATTCCAGTTTGTAATTTAAAAAATGTCGAAGTCTTAAATGTTACTACAAGACAACTGGGAGCTTCTGCAAAGCTCTAATCTGGCGTATTCTGTTTAAATTATTTGCAGAGGATGGATAGTTTGGCAATAATAACCACAGAATTGTTATGGAACCAATGTCTTTATCTGCAGATATCTCCCAATAATAAGACACATTTAGACCCTTACCTATATACCAGTCTCCTGAGAAGTAACAGTCCAGGATTTATAAAATATTCATAATGTAAAATTATACATACACTTATTATAGAAAATTTGATTTAACCAGAAAAATAAATGTTATCTTTTTCAACTAAGCATATTGATAAAAGTATAAACATAGTTTAGCTTTGTATTTGGCAACATCCTTTACTACTCTGTTGACTGATAGGTACAGTGACATATTGGAATTGCTACAGTTTCTCACTGCATTCGACTGGGTGTGAAGAGGCTTAGGCAGGTTGAGAAAGTATAATAGTTATAATCCATTAAATCTATTTAATTGCTTGGGTTTAATGTCCCAATTGAATTTTATTTATAAGGTAAACAGGATATAGTATAGAAACAGGAAAAATGTGTATTTCATATACAGAAAAATGGGATAAATGGTAAATAAATGAATGAGATAAATAGTATTAGTACTCAGGGTAAATGCATCTTAAACATTTTCTTGGTAACCAGACCTCTCTACAGAGGGTGCACCATCTGGGAAAGTAGGAGAAGCTCCTAGGGTGGAGTTGAGTCCTGAAAGGAATAGTGGTTCAGAGTTCCAAAGTGTTGCAAAGAAACACCCTTCTAGAACTTCTGGAGGAAACGGGGGAGCTGCTCATCACCTGAGTGCCACACTGGAGAATGTTCTGAAAGGATAGGTGAGAGATAGAGATATGCTGATTTATAAATGTTTTATTTCTATTTGGTCTCCTTGAATTTCCTGTTATTTTACAATGCTAAATGTTCTAGTTTATGTTCTGATGAAATCTAATCTAATTTAAAGACTCTGCCTGAAGAGTCCATTCCAACATAAGTATTTCTGTCTTTTGCTTGCATGCTGGAGCCCAGATTCACATTCCCATTTTATAGATGAGACTGTCCTTTATTGTGGATTAATATCAGTGTATCTAAGAAAGAAATAATCATTCTCCTTCCTTGTAATCACTTATTATGTTCATGCCTTGGGCAGTTATTAAAATCATTATATAAAAAGTGTCATAATTTACACTACCATTATATTTCTGAAGTAGTTAATGATTGTTCTCTTAAACTGTTTTAACCATTCTTAGGTAACTAACTTGAGGTACCTGCAAAAGAGTATTCTGGAAGCAGCCATTCATGGCTGTGTGTTTGATATCACCATGAATTTTTTACTGGTTTAGCCTTTTTTTTCTTTCTTTTTATTTTCTTTAAGATACAGGAACTTTTCTACTAAAAAATTGTCATTCCTTTTAAAATTATTTAATTATGACAGTGGAGCAGAACAGAGTAAGAAATAGAAGGGATACTACACAAAAATAAAAAATAATACCACAAAAAATCTGTAAAGGGATTCACATCACGGTATGTTCAGACAAATTATAAGGGTTTGAATGAGTCGCAGTTTGAAAGTTCAGTAGCTAAAGAATTAATATCAATTACCCATTTTCAGTGCCACATTTCAGGTTTTGATACTGGAATATTATAACTTGCACTAAATTATAATGCAATGGAATGAGTTATCTATCTCTAGACAGCTTTACAGTCAGAGAAAAGCTGATACTATTGACAGACAATGGAAAATCCAGCATACTTACTCTTAATGGGCTCACATTTTTCATTCTTATTCCATATTATGGATATATATCATTTAATGGATAGATTTCATATACATAGAATCCTGAAAGGCTGTTTTCTTTTTCCCCCAAAATCTTATTTTTAAACAACTGGTAAAAAAAATTTAAAATTATTTTATATCCTAAGTATGCAGGCAGAAGTTATCTTTCTGGTCTGTGAGACATCTCATATCCATTGGTTAATCCCAGCTGAGGAATCAACTGTACCTTGGCATTTGTCAAAGGAGTTTGACAAAAGATAGTGGCAATAAATAACAAGATTTCAGAACTAGGACCTTATACAATAGCACTATTGTGTTTTGTATTAAACTTCAAAAGACCAAAACTACACTTGATTTTAATGAGGAATTCTGTGACCTCACTAATGTGTGTTAGAGCAATTCACCAATACACACCTACTGAACTTTATCCCTGAAAATTATCTATGCATGTGGACACAGTGGTCGCTGAGGGGAGAGGATGAATTTGACATTGTCTTGTGCAGATTTAAGTTCTCTTGCCTAAATACCACATTCCTCAGAAAGTTGTACTCCTGCAAATTCATGCTTTTTTCTTTTCTATTAAAGAGATTCCTTTTATTAAACTGATACTTTTAAGCAAATGCTCATTTCAGATCCATCTTTTCAATTTATTTCCCCCCTTCCAGCTCAATTTCTCAACCCAACCAACATTTTAAAAGACTTTAAAATTTCACCAGTTTTAAATGACTTTAAAATTCATCTGGTTTCCATGGTATTTAAAACCAAAAGTAAGGGAATATACACAAAATTTTGGTATCTGAAGTGAAACCTTTGTAACTTTTTTCTAATTATTGCTTATTAATACACTCTGGATTCTTACTGCTTGTTGGTGTAAAGTTAAAAAGTTCAGCTTTCCAACAAGACCTAAGTAAAGACTTCACCCCTTTCAAAGAGAGTATAACTGAACACACAGCTGAACCCACATATGAAGACAACGAACTCATTCTTTATCACTCAACAGTTACTTTTTGTTATACTCGTCATTTCAGCATTTCTCTTCAGTCTCGCTTTAGCTGGTACTAAACTTCAGATTTATGTTCTATCAAACTTTGTCATGTATGCAGCTGAAATGCTTAATACACAGGGTTTACTGGGATGGTGTTAGGTTACCAGAGAGACTGTTTTGTAGCAGGTAAAAATGTTAATAATTTTTCTTAGCTCATTAGTTTATGTAAACCTTGGGGAATGTTAGAAATAAAGATGAAGAAGTTGCTATAGGCCTAGATCTACCTGGTAAAAACTTTTCTGGTCACTGACAAGGTCATTCATCCAGAAAAAATGAACAAGCATTAGCAATGTACGTAGTAGAGACAGGCTGAAGTAGCTGAGGTGAGAAAAGTTGAAAATGTTATTTTTTGATGCAGGCACAGTTAAATCAACTCCTGTTTCAGCTGATTCAGAGTGGACATTTGTATCCACTCACCAAAAACTTGTATGAATACCCTTATTGCTGAGCTGCTGAATAGAAATTTTTGGATTTGTCCTGGCTCCCTTTGCTTTTATCACATATGCCTGAAAAATAGTAAAAAAAAAAAGGTACCTTTCTAATGGAGCTTATTTAGTTTGTGAGTCAAATGGCAGCAGTGCCACTTGCAGCACACATGCTACTTATCCCCCTGTTAGAAGAGGTCAGATTTTTTGACCCTTCCAAGAGAGGCCATGTGAGCACACTAAGACAAGGCTCTTGCTGCAGGAACGAAGCTGTTCCACTCTCAGTAGAACACTGCATCCAGCTGCTTGTTTATTGCAGCCCCATGTCAGAGCAATGAGATTGACAAGAAATGGAAACAGCAGGCAGTGATAAGAATTGTATTTTTAAAAGAGAGTGGTGGTAGTTGAGTTGGAAGGGAGAAGAAATTAGTCATTAGTTTTCCCACCTGTTCCTGTGCTAAATATTGGCATTAATTTGCTAGTTCCAAAATGCCAAGCAGCTGAGCACAGGAGGTTCAGTCTAAATGGTTTAAAGTGCTACCTGGAGTTTTATAATGTTTTTCATTAGTAAGACAGGAGGCTTTAATAGGAACACTCTAAAACATGCTTACTGTTAAGTCTCTCAGTCCCATGTCTTCATTAAGAGAAGATTTTCCTGCTCCGTGCCTTTTTGGGTTGGCTGGTTTGTTTTTCACTGAATTGGCTGTCAGATTCATGATCTGTGACAACCATGCTCTTTTTAAAAAAATTTATATGAAAAATATTTAAAAATAGGATTCTATTTTTGAACAAAAGAGAAATTAGGGAGAGAGTATCTACCTTTTCCCCTCACAATTCCATATACTTTCAGTTTGTCTTACCATTAAATTTTTGTTGTGGTTTGTTTGGTGGTTTTTATTCTGTAATTAGCTTTAAACTTTTTTGTTTTTCCCTGCCAATAAGCTGAATATCTCGAATAAGAACTTACTCTGATCTAACTCTTATTAGTCTACAACAGAATTCCATCTGGCTGTAACTCTTTCAGTTTTGGGGGTTTTTTAAGGTAAGTTTGAAACTGAGTAACAGTCAGAACAATCAAGATTTTCTATTTCTGACCTGAATTAAATCAATTTTTTAAGTGGTCGAAATTTCATTGTGACAACGCAGATGGAAATCCACAAACCCAACTATTTGGATGAAATGTAAACAAAAGCCTAACAAGCTATATACTGCTCCTAATTTTCTAGCTTTTTCCTTATAGTAAACAAAATGCAAATCTACAGGTTTTATTTCCAGTGATGCAAACTGGCATAGTTTGCATCAGCTATGAATAATCTCATTATGTTTTACAGGTAGACAGACCCCCAATACTCGCAACTTCAGAGACCAACAGACTCTACTGCCCTATTCGAGCTGTGCAAAAATTCGAGTTGTTTGGTTGAATTGTTCATCCAGTGCTGCTTTCAAGGTTGGTTTGGTTTGCCATCTCTCTGTTGTTGTTAACTTCAAGTTTGCTGCTAAAAAGTGTCTCATATTGAGGCACAAGTACAGAGAAATTATATACTAGTGAACAAGAAGAGGAGATAAGGAGCAACCAACCATGAATCAAAATATTTTTTTCTCCATTCTGTACCATAAGTGGCAGACTTGGATTCATACTTCTAACAGATGTAGGAAGTTTTTAATCTGCTCCATATGGCTTTCCTGTTTTTTAATATTTTTTGGTTGGTTGGTTGGTTGGTTGGTCGGTTCTTTGGGGATCCTTTGTCCAGAGAGGAAAATTTCCAGAGAGGAAAGCTTCTGCCCCCTTTGATTTCCCTTGAGGAGTGGCCAAACTGCCCTACAAATACAGTGGTTAGATCTGACTTTGGGCATTTGAGGAAAAACCAGAAGTATGTCTTTTTCTAAGAAAATATCCTGCCGCCAGTAGCTTAATTGCTTCTGACAGTAGGTGATACTAGGAAATAAACCATTGGAGAATCATTATCAGGATTCATGCTGATGTTTTCAATTTTTTGTTAGGTTTCCCTCCTAGAAAACCATATAACCTGCCTAATAATTATTTTATATTTGCTGCAGTGTGAGGCATATTCATCGATGCTTCAGTTAGAAGTGCAAACCTGTAATTACTGCCTTCACGGACAGAAAAAAGTGAAGTTTCATTTGTGATGATGAATATGCAGCACTTTTAAAAAGTTCATCAGTTTATTGTTAGAAAATTAAGGAGAGAAAGAAACAGAGGGGGATTTGTCTGACATTTATACTAGGGAAATGACAGTTATATTGAGACATTTTTGTCCCTTTTAGCAGCAACACGTCAAAGACTCTATATCTTTTCTTCAATGTATAGGGCATGAGAAAAGAGAGTATATAATCTACTTATGATAACTTCATTATAAAGAACTTACCATCTAAATGGAATAAAAGAATAGTAACAGCATTGAGATGTGCATTTATGGTTTTGTAAAGAAAATAAGAGCATGCTTCTATGTAAGAGTATATTCTAGCCATTGGCTAGGACTGGGAAATTTTTAAGTATCAAGTATATCCAGCCTTGGGATTACCTTACAATTTTTTTACAATTTTGAAGAAAGCAGTGTAAAGGAAGAACTGTACTTCAGAGAGCCCCAGTTTCATGGTCCCATTTTCAGCTCAGAGATTCCCTCAAGGAGGTTGCTTCACGTCTGCCCCTCACTATTGCATCCTTGATTTCAGCCAGCCAGAAGCCTTTGCAAAGCTTTGTGCTTCTCTGCCTGATCTGACAGTATTGAAGTTGTTCCTGCTGTACAAAGCATAAGAGATACTGTTAGACCTCAGCCATTGGGCACTGTTCTTGATCTGATCTGGGAATGAAAGTACTTGGACCACAGGTTGTCCCCAACACTCTCAGGCCCAAGCTCTGCAAAGAATTAGAATCCTCTTGTCTTGCCTTCTTTTTCTAAATCTGTGCTAGGTATAACTCCAGTGACTGCTCTTTTCTGCAGCCGGTGGTATCTAGGAGCAAGTGGTACATCTTGTTGACCTTATTTGACACATCAGTTTCAGAAATTCTGTATGAATTGTTTCCAGTACAGTGTAGTCCATTTTTTACATTTATATTTTTATTTTATGTACATCTGAAAGGACAAGAGGAAATGGCCCTAAGTTTTTTCCAGGGGAGATTTAGATTAGATTGGAACATATTGCCAAGGGAAGTGGTAGAGTCCCAGTCCCCAGAAGTATTAAAAAATATGTGCATTAACACTTGAGGAAGTGATGGTGAACATGGTAGTGCTAGTTTAAAGTTGGACTTTTAAGCTAAAAGTTAAACTTTTCCAAACTTAATGATTCTATGATTCTGCTTAAATTTTTGTTCTGCTAAACAAAACTAAGCTGTGATTGGGTATATCCAAGATGTAGCCAAAATGAGATAGTGGAGAAAGGCTGCAACAGAACGTGTGTAGAAAATAATCCTGATTCTACAGAGAAGTTCACATCAACAAGTTACGTGTGACTCCTGTGCTGTTTTCTAGTTGGCCTCTGTTAAATATGATCTGTAAGTTTCTGCTGTTTGTGATATAATGGGGAGTATGTGGTATTGAGAGGTTAATAAACAAGATGCAGTGGAAAATTAAGGTTACTGAGTAAAAAGTCATCATCAAATAGATTTATAACAGAAAAGTTGCTGTTGATAAATAAGTGGCAGGACTGCATCTCAGTAGGTGGAAAAGACTGTTGAAAGGGTAGAGACCTCAATTCTTATTCATAAATTCAGAATTGTTGAAAGTCAGGCAGAAATAAACCTTGCAAAGGCAATTATAACAAGTGAGAAAGGTTTTCTAGTAAATAGGGAGAAAAGTGGAGTAGCAATGTGTTAAAAGTGTATTGTCCTAAAGATAATATGGATCTGGCTCAAAAATTGAATGTTTCATCTCAGTTTTCAATAAAGAGGACTCTATAACACAGTGGCAAAGGCAGAATGGCTAATGGGAATAACTATACAGAAATGCAAATTACAATAGCTGAAGTGAAATAAAACTCAGATGACTGCTGGAGTCAGGAAGATTGAGTAATCTTTATCAGAGATACTGAATAATTGACAGATGAAACTGATATCAGTAGCATGGATTCCTATTAAACCTATCAACAGGTTTTGTACTTAATGGTTGAAGAAAAGCAAAATTAGTATTTCCAATTCCTCTTTTGCAATTTGCAATTTGCAAAAGGAGAGGAATAAAATGTAAGAAAGGAACTATAGGAAATGAACTATAAACACTTTAGGTTTGATAAAATGTAAGAAGCAGCATTAAGGAAATCATCTATTTGGCTGTAGCTATTAAAATAAATCCTGATTTACCAAAAGTGGATTTTATCCAACCAGTCTGGCATTTTCCTTCGAGCTTAAATATTTGTCTTAATGAGGTTCTCAATATTAGAGCTGAGCATAAGAATATAAAAATATTTTCATTAATAATCAGCTAATTTTAATAGATTTTGCTTTAGTCATGGTCAACATTAATAATCATTCTTATTTTATTGGCATAAATATATCACACGGTTCAACTGTACTTTTCAGCAGGCATTGTCCTCTCTGTAAATACTGCCACCTTTATCCTTTAACATTAATGGGTTGTAAACTCACAGCAAAATTATAAGGGCAGGAGAAACCATTTTAATTTTGGAGACAAGAGGTGAATTATCCCAGGATGTATAAGGGAGAGAAGAGAATAGGCCCAAGAGAATGGGCAAGGAAATTTCGTATGAGGCAGGGTTTGAAAGAAGGATTCGCTTTACTCAGTTTCCTCCCTCCTAAATCCTGTCTTCTTGCAATTGTCATATAGAAGAAAGAAAACATTCTCTCCCAGGACCTTTTCTATTTCCAAACTGATGAATTCAAAATAGCTGTATTTTTTTTTTCACTTGGGCTTGGGTATAGCAGCACTACAGTCCTTTCCTGCCAGAAGTCTACGTGGGTATGTACTCAGCTTCAAAATAGTTCTAGTACCAATCACAGAGCAGCTGGGGCAACATAGCACTGATTCAAACCTCACCTGAGAAGCTGGATTTATACTGAATACATGAATAATCCAGTGATTTCAGATGTATCTGTGTAAAGGAAAATTGAGATAACCTAAAATAAGGTTTCCACACATAAGCTAAAGTTGGGTCACTATCCTAGACGTAGATGTTCTGGAGTATCTCACTTGGTTTCCACTTGTTAGTCCAGAAGATAATTGACATCCCAATATGTTTCATGCAATAAATACTTTACTTTTTGTTGTTTTAATTTGCAATTTAAAATTAAATTTTTCCTTATTTATAAAATACAGAATTTGTTTATCCATACTTGGTTCTCAAACTAACACACTCCAATTGAGAACATGAGCATACTAGGCATTTCTTCTATAGAAGACTGATAGGAGAAAAGCAAGTACAGACTTCTGGGAATAAATTTGGCTCAAAAATCTGCTTAAATTTTTGAAAATGGCAATTAAATTTCTCAGAAATATTTTCTTTTCCTCAAAATTCTGAACATTTGGGAAAAATACTAGATCCTAAATGTTGACATGTTCCATGTTCCAAGTAGAATACTACTTAAACTTAGACTTGTAGTTCTGTCCAGTTCGTTTTGATACTTTAAGTATTCATTTTGAATATATGAGTATTACTTTTGAAACTTGATTACTGGAGAGTAGTGGTTGGTATTTTGAAAGCATGAAAACTGCTTACTTAAAAATGCTGCTTTGAGAAGTCCTATTATTTCTTTAACACTCCTTTTTAACTCCTTTCCTGATGAGGGTCTCTGCTCTGTGTGTAGGGGGATGTGACTGCAGCCAGACCACAGGTTGGAGGGCCTGTGTGTCTGTGGTGGCAGCAGCTGCCAAGAGCCCAGTGGGTGGATGGAAGCGCCAGAAACTGGAGTGGGACCTCAGGTCTCAGGGACACAGATGTCCACGGTGCCCAGCACTGGAGCAAGTGTGTAAATTGAGTATGTGAGTGCTGCAAAGGTCAAACCAGGTGAGCCACCAAGTCAGTGTGGTGATCTGGGAGCCTGGGGGTGAGTGGATCTCTAAGAGTGAGATGACAGGGATGGGATGCGGGGTGGTTTTTGGGAGTCAGGAGAGCCCAAGTTCGCTCCGTGTGCGAGAGCATTTGTGCCAGCAGCTAGAGCTTGTGCCAGCAGCTGGGCAGACTGGGTGTCTAAGCCCAGCTACGGGCAATCCACTCTGAACATATGCACACATACATACCACTAGCAGATCTCCATCCTGCTCAGCAGAGAGGGGAGCAAGATGAGGCCATTCATGTCATCTCGCCCAAGTGACTGCCTGTCAGTTTGTTGTGTTGGTATGTGTGGCCAGACCTGTAGATCTCTGGTTTATATTTGTGCTCCAGAAACCTCCACATGCATATCCTGGGAATGAGCTCAGCCTTGCTACCTTTTGAACCTGGCAACAGGGAGCTGAGGAAGTCTTGTCTCTCTCAGGCTTTCAGATCTGGTATAATTTTCCCCTAACCAAAAGAAAAAAGACACCAAGTCCTACTTTTTGGACAAATGGAAGTTTTCTTTAGCATAAGACTGAGGCTTTTCTTTTTTGTTGTAACAGAATTCTACACCTGCACTGCAGTTGCCAACAGCTTTTTATTTTTGATGTTAAGCCCTTCCCTTTCTTTGGTGGATGTTTGGCATTACCAACTGATGGAAGTAATGCCTTGGGTTCTAGGCATCAGAAGTGATCTTTAATTGGGCTTCTCTGTCTGCACCAGCATTAAAACCACAGACCAACATTAAAACACGCTAATCATATGCAAAGTGCACTTTATTTCAGTCATGTCTGGTCTCAGTCAATTTTTTGAACTAAAAGGTTGAGATTGCTGATCCTCAACCCCTTTTTTAAATGTACTGTAACTTCTATTCTTCTTCCCAACTGCATTCCAAAAATGCAATTTTTTTAAGCTTTTGCAAGAACTTACAAACAAATGAGGTTTGAAATCAAAAGACCATCAGCTGATGAACAGGTGATAGAGCAGGCAAGTTGTTCCACTATGTCCATTCCAGAAAAGTGCAGCAGTTGATGGAGGGGAAAGGTTACCATTAGCAAACTGCTTTTACATCTTGCTCCTCTGACATGTCAAATAGATTTCATATTTACTGCCAACACATGGTGCTGGTGTTAATGGTGGAAGACTGAAGACCCAAAAGGACATCTGCAGTTGCACTGGCTGGAATGGAATTATGGAATATTTTTGCAGAGTCCACTGGTATTCCCAGTGGATTCAAAGTATAAACAGTGTTTCTGCCACACTAGTGCCTGATTACTAAAATAAATTTCATCTTTTCTTTGCTTTTCAGAGACTGGAATTTACAATTTGCCTTGGCCTGTTGGCATATGCCACACCATGTTTAGAATGGATTGCGATTTTATCTTTAGTGAATTTCTTAACTGAAAAAGAGACATATATTTGGTATATATGGTTCAGTGTTGTCATTTTGAAGCTGCAATGTCTTTTTGAGTCTGAAATGGTTTTATATGAAAGGATTTTCAAATGGGCTCATTTATACCTTACATGCCCAATATTTTGGATTTATGCTAAGAGAGAGCCAAGGTTTCTGACTTTATAAATCTCTATCATGGCCTTAAAATGCCAAATAGAATTCACCAGTCAAAACCTTGATTCTTCAAGACCAAGAGAATGTTTGCCATTGAGTTTAATCAACCCCAAACTTAATCCTTTATAATATCAGCTTTCTGTTTTATGACTACATATCAAAGGTTAACCACACATTCATGCAGCAATGTTGTGTTCCATGAATATTGTTCTGAGCTATAAATTTTTCAGTTTTAAAATTATTTCCCTGCTATGTGACAGAGTAGAAAGTAAGTGGAGAAAGGACAGAGGGAGAGAGTGCCGCTCCATCAAGGGAAGATGTGTTCTCAAAAAATTCAGACTATCTCCTCTTCTGCCACAATTAGATTTACGGGACTAACAGGTAGCTGTACAGCACACATTTATCAAATTCTCGAAGTCAATTTTCTTAGTTCTTTCTCTCACTCTAAAGTTCACATTTAGCTTTTAATTAAATCTAGAGAATATAATATTGAATAAAAGTTACATTTATCAGTTTAATTTTGGAATGCTTGCTGAATATACATTATAGCTCTGTGTTTCAATTGAATTTCATTTATTAAAGACCCTTTTTTCCTGCTGTAACTACTTAGACTCCCATGGCTTCACGATTTCTTCAAAAAAAGGGGTTTGATTATGTAAGCAGTAAATGGTCTTCATTCAAGCTGTAAAGTATATACTAATATTTCTTTGACAGACTATCCACTTTTTGCTCTATATCTGTTCACCTGTAGACCTCTGTTGGTAATAAGTTTGTCCTATTGCAACGAGAAATACATTTAATATTTTTCAAATAATTGCCACATTGACCAATAACAGACTCATTTTTCTGTAACATGCACTACTTGAATCAATAAATGTTATTAGTAATCAGAGTTTGCAGAGAATTAGGCATGGAAATCCAACATGTAGATAAATTGTTTGCCTATTATTTTATATATAGATACGTTTATGTTTATGTTTATATGTTTATGTTTATGTTTATTTGCTGTATGAATGCATGGCAGCTTACATGTATGCTATCTAGATGAATGAAGAATGAAAGGGTAATGCTGTGCAATGGAATATCTCTTTTTGCTCAGCAGAGAGGTACCTGAGCTAGTTTTGGATGGAAGTTATCAGCAATAAAGTGAGACGAGCTGTTCTAGGGTGTTGTTTTCTCTGGGCTCACAGTTTCTCGGGCTTCTCAGAGTACTTAATTAGCTTCATGTTGTATTATACCAGACCCACACTGCATGTCTCTCCTGAGACCAATGCTGCCTTTCTCTATCTTTGTAATTTCCTATGACGGTAGATGTACCTAAGATAAATAGAAAGATAACAGTAATCAACAATAAATATATTTCATTTTGGTCTTTTGTGAAAACAAATAGGATTGTTCAAAATTGCCCATATTTTGTCATCAATTTCATCTTTAATGGAGTTCTGAAATTCAGACTAAGGTTTCTCTTGCACTTTACTCACAATACAGGATCTGCCCTATGCTTCTGGACAAAAGCTTAGTGGAAAGAACATAAAATTATCTTTACATCTATGTAGATTAAAGTTATTTTCAACAAGCTTTTTGATTTTTACCTTCTTTTTTTCAAGGACATCAAGTTCTCTCAGCATCCTTGGAGTCAGAATGTCAAGTTTCACGGAAACATATGGGTTGACTTCACTCAAGTAATAGCAGACTCAACCCTCTATTCATGGTCTATTGATTAACACCCATCTACCTACAGTCTCAGTGTTGCTATGAACTTGTTTCAGCCAGCTGTTGTGTTTATGATTATTCTTGGTCTTTACTTTACACATACCTAATCAAAAAAACAAAACAAAACAAAACAAAACAAAACAAAACAAAACAAAACAAAACAAAAAAAAACCCAAACAAACAACAACAACAAAAAAACCAAACATGAAAGTTGCACTTAGAGATATTTCAATTAGCTGGAAATTGTCTTTTCTAAGTTCTTGTCAATTTAGTATCACAACCTGCATTCCAAACAGAGAAGGAATGAGTCATTGTAACTCAATTGCAATAGCAGAAAAATCTGCTTAATTGAAGACTATGAAAATAGTTGAGGTAAAGAAAACATAAGACCATTTTCCCGAAACACGTTTTCAAGGAAATAGCAAATAGACAAAATAGAAGAATGTGTTCTCTTGCTGAATATCCTCCAGATTTTAGGAACTTCTTCAGATGTGTTTTATAGATAACAACTTTCATAATGCTTTTCAATTTTTTTCTTTTATCTCATCTTGTTCTGTAAAAAAAAGATGGAAATTAGTTTTGCAATAAGAAAACTGCCCACAGCAAGCAAATACTCCAGAGATAGTAGACAGGATTTGGGTTTTTTTCCTTTTGGTGGGAAACTAATTTTTGTTATCCTCTGTAAATACTGAAATTGAAATCTTCATAACCTATGTGTCCAAGCTTCCTAAAAAATTTTTGGGGTCATGATAAATATTCAAGTCTATGAGTGAACACCATAGTCAAACCATAATAACAAATCTAAATTAGTATCATTTCCACAACAAGATGTGAAGGAAAATAATTCATTGATCAGGTCAACAGTCTTTGTTTTCACAAAAACCACAGAAAACATAAAAATATTGAAGAAGACTCAGTTATTTTTTTGTTGTCTCCCCTTTTGTTTCTCCACAATTTTGCCAGGTATTCAAGACTTGCACCAGCACGTTCATAATACTTAATTTTCTACTGCTCTGCAATATTTTGAGTGGAAGAGTAATTTTTCAGCTAGCAGTTGTGAAGTCAGATCTACTCTCTGCCTTGTATTTATGTGCTTTTAGAAACTTGAATTATTAACAAAACAAAAAAACCACCAACCAACCAACCAACCAACCAACCAAAGCTTCACCAACAAAAAACCCCAAACAACACCCCACCACACTTTTAAAATCTTTGGCTTTGTTCATCTATGTAGCAGTAAAACTTCAGAATTTCGCAAAGTCACAAAGGATAGGAAAATATTTTTTACTATACTGCCTGTGGCTGAATTTGAGGGTATTTTAACTTGCAATTAGCAGTCAAAATATATCACAGAATGGACCATGAATTACTTGACTATCCCACTGAAATCACTCAGTGCATGCAAATATTCTGTCCTGCTCTACTTGAATTTTATCAATTCTAACAGACACCTAGAGGACCTCCCTCTTTTTTTTTACACTTTAGTAACATTTGTACTTCTCATCACACCAATAAAATCTATGAATTTGAAGTACGGGAATTTTAACACTCACGCATCTTCCTTTGAAGCATAAAATGATGGCTTTGAAAATAATGCATAATATCAGAAAGATGGGTAAACTAGTTAGATGTTTTGTATAAATCTGTAATTTTTTTTGTTTGTTTCTGCTTGATAAAATATTAAACACTTCTGTAATATGATCTGTCAATCATCTACTCAGTAATTGAGGGGGATTTAAATTATGCCCTTTGGAAGATCAAAAAATGCTTGCATGAGTAAAAAATACATAGTGATTACAGCCTAGCATATACCCCATTACTTCACCATAATTTCCTAGAAGGAGTAGTTTGATTAATTAGCCTTCTGTTTTGTTTTGTTTCTTTTTTACTTATTTTTCATCCTATTTGCTTAGTGTATTTTTGAGGGAGTTTTTGTCTTAAATGATAAATGAAGTTTTACTATTTATAATCAATATACTCACTAGTTTTCTGTAAGATTCCAGATAAGACCAAAATGACCAAGTTTTCTTTCTTATTTGCATGCAGACATGTTTCTATCTAGACTTATCAGTGAATTACTTACTATTTTTAAAAAAATACAAATATTTACAGGGTTGTAAATAGATTGTAGGCAAGATCAATTAAATCATGCAGGAGAAACAGACTGGCTGGAGAAATATGATAAGGGTAAAGGCAGCTCCTGAGCACCTTGACAGGTCATCATTTACCCATTTGCACACTTTTCAGGGTTCATAACAGCTTTGCATTCTAACTCTTACTGAAATGCATGACTCATTAAATCAGTATTATCCAACAGAAAGAGTTTTCCATATTAGCTGTAAGCACTGAAATCACTGACACAGTGAGTTAAGATTGGTAAAAACACTCAGGCTTTTTTGTTTGGTTTCAGATTTGGATTTTATTTTTATTTTCATAGAAGATGCTACTTTAAATAATTGTAAAATTTTTGAATGTCTCAATATATTTTCTTTCTCACCAGAGATGAAAAGAGGAAAGAGAAGAGAAAAGAGAATGAATGAACCAGCCATCATCAAGTTCTATTTTACTTCTTTCCTAGTCAAGATAACCAAATACACTGACAGGAAGCTATAGGGAAAATAGAAACAAATACTTTTACCAGGTGGCTGAAAAAAATCTTTGGGAAGGCTATGATATTTGCCTCAACAAATGTATCCGAAAGCCAAAGCGGTGATCATAACTTCCAGGGCACCTGCCATTTGTCCTGCTGCAGGTAGTTCTCATCAAGGGGATGGGGAGAAAAGAAATATAAGATATAAGCAAGCACATGTTTTATTATTGTGACCTGAAAGATATTAGTGATAATTGCGTTTTTTCAGTTATTCAGGCCAGTTGCCTTATGGTGCAGTACTTAGTTTCAGTTAGTTCTATTCAGACCTAACCAAGTTTGCACCCTTTGATTTGTTCTACAAAACAAAGCAAAAAAAAAATGTTGATAGTTAAGTATCAACATAAATATGGAAAGTAAGATCTTGCTCCAAAATGTAAAAACAGTGCAGCCATCCCTCACGTGAGTCATTTAGAACATAATTTTTGCATTTGACTACTTGTGGTCACACATATATTCTTTGTAACGTTATTTCTAATCTGAAAAAAAGGATCTGGAGTCATATTTTCTCCTGTCCTGTTTTCCAATGAGTTGTTCCATCTACTACTCTTCATCTAAAATAAAAATTTAGGTACATTATTCTTTTTGTTCTTGTAAACTTTTAAAATAATTTCCTAATAAATTAGTGATTATGTTTGCTTTTAACAAGTTCCTATCATCCATGGTTAGGCCTCCTTTTAGTTTCACTTCTGTCAACACTTAATGTATAAAAAAGTTATTATATTTTCTAAAAATACCCACATATAAAAATTCCAAATTTTCAGATGATAGGTTTCAAGCTGTAGTAGCATTTTTTTGTGATTTGACAATCTAATTATTAAAGTGTTTTGAGAAGGAAAGTGACCAACAAACAAACTACTAAAATTTGTAGCTAATAATGGATCTACTAGCATGAGCAATGAAAATAAAATTTACTTAAAGAAGCATAGTTATAGGAAATATGCCATCATTTGTATTTAGGAGCTGGATGGAAGATAGGTCATAGCTTTGAAGCAGAACTTAAAGTGAAAAAACCCACTTACAATCTCTAAAGCTGCAGCATAAATACCCTAATGTAAAGGAAACCTAGCTCTTCACAAAAGACCTCCTGACCCCAGGGATTTGGCTTCCACCTCAACCACGATGTGAAAGTTTTCGAATACCTGCTGAAAGAACAAAACCAAATGTCCCCATGTGGCACATTATAAATTCACGCGTTGTAAGAATAGGAAAAGAAAATTAAAAATTACTGCTGGATGTGACTCACTGCTTATGCGTATTCTTTTTTATAAAATGCAATGTTTTAAAAGCATATGGCTTTGCGATTTATTAGTACTGCATGAAAACTACTGAACTTAAAAAGATAATTCGATGCTAGTCTTAACTGTAAAGTAAACCAAGAAATCTAATAAAATTAATATTTTTGTTTCAACAAAACCTCAAAAAAATACTTTAAATGTTCAACCAAAATAATAATAATAATAATCATCATCATCATCATCATCATCATCGATATATCTATAATGCATAATCTACAACATTGAAAAAGGAGAAAAAATTCATGCATTATTGTTAATGGAGAAAATTTATCTTGTACTGAGTGTATTTCTGATGAAATGATAAAAGGAAGTGATAGTACTAGTGCAAGACTTCACACAGACAAAGGAAGCTAAATGTAGAGTGCATTCAATCCTTCTTCAAACTATCATCAATTTTGAATAATTTTGTGAAACCCTGCTATGAACAAAGCCACACAAAGAATGTTTGATTACATGACAGAAGAGAAGGGAGTGAGAGAGAAGCATGGAATACTTACTTTGTTCAGAGAGAGTTAAAGACTATTTGTGAACAAAGGAACAAAAGTGAAAAAGGCCTGGAAGAAAAGATAACGAAAAGACTCACATACAAATTTGAACAAATGTGGTACCAAGTCATACTTAAAGCAGCGAGTTCTTTTCCTATCAACCAGTCAATAAAGAAGGAGAAGCTGCATGAAAACCAAAAATATGCAGCAGCGGGACATTTTAGAGTCAGCTTCTAGAGTTTTATTTATACCAGCTTCCCAGGCCAGGCTTCAAAGTATGTAATAAATTTGCCCACATCCTTCTCCCTCTCTCACTGTTTCCCAGCAGAACACATATTGAGGGGAATTCTTAGTCCTTTTTTGTCCACCCTCACAAGTCACTTTAGTTATGGGTCTTCTGACATTAGTGAAGAGACACAACGGGCAGGATCTAAACAACTCAAGCAAACATAGCAGGTATTTTTTGGTAAACAGAGTAGCTTGCTGAGACTTCAGCATGTCAGTAAGGAAGACATTAATAAGCTCCACTTACCCAGTGAGACAGCGGATGAGGCTGGGTAGGGCTGTCAGCTGTCATTCAGGATAGGAAGAGTTGATTTGCCTTGTACTGGATTGATCTTTCATGTTGCTCTTGCTCTTTTTTGATTCACTGTTTTTCTTCTTAGGAGTTTGCTTCTTCTTATGCCAGTATTTACCTTGTGAACCCATCTGCTAACAATTCCCAACTTAGCAATTACACTTCTGTGGTTTTACTTTTCTTATATTGCATGGTGTAGCTTATCTACTCATATATTTTATTTCCAGTAAACAATTTTTACAATAAAACTGAGCCATGGACATATGACCATGCTTTAACAAAAAAGGGTTTGGAGCACAGAGAGTGGAATTCCTGAGATGAAGGATTAGTGGAGAAGCCTTGCTCTGTTCCCACATCTATCCCCACTCTGCTGTGAAATCACTGGGTCTCAACTGAAAAAGGCTTCTTCAATATTGAAGCTCAGACTATGATTAACTTCTTAATTAGATTGAAGTTTTTAAATAAAAACATTTTGTAATAACGTCATTCTTTTGGTTGTCCCATAGATTATTAAAAATCCTTGGGTTCTTTATTTTTCCTAAATTTTATGGAAGTTAGCTGTGAAGGACTGAGATATAAATACATACATATTGGGTTTCACAGCCAGCTTATCATATGATTGACAGAAAACAATTCATTCATCATTCATTTCAGAGAGCTTTTCTGACTTGCAAATGTGATAGTGGATTGGAACTGAATGAGAAGATACCTAGGCTGATTTTCTAGCACCGGGGAAAGATTTTTGGTTTCTAATGGAAACCAAATAGAAATCAGTGAACCTGATTTCCCTGTCCTGCCATAACAGTGTCTACAAAAGTACACTTGAATAAATTCAAGTCATCAGGGTGGAGGATCCACCTCTATAGCTTCCACTATAATTTTCTTTGATTATCTTCTAAATACAAAGTAAAATACGAGGAAAGACCTACAAATGGAGTCCATGCAGGTCAGCGTAATAAAAGAAGCACTAGTAAACTAGCAGGCTCTACATCTGTCATCTTGAGCTGAAAATACACATTTCTTCTGTAAGAAATAATACCATAGCTTCTTTTTTTATTTTTAAAAAAGGAGGTAGAAAAATCTATGCATACCAAAGTAATGTAAGTAGTGTAGCTATCTTTTCATATCACCTCTGAGCTTTATCACACTTCAGCTATAAGTTTTATATTGACATTTGCATATTTAATTTTCCCTTAAACAAAAAAGTTTTAAGGAGAATTTTATTCCCACCTTTCAATATGGGAGTGAGAGACATTAAGAAGCAGTTATATACTACAGAGTTCATTACTATAAAGTCTGCTCACAAAACAATAATATAAACAATCCCTTCCATTTTCAGATGCAACAGCTCTGTAGTTGAAGTCTATACTTTGTTTTAGTTGGAAAATATAGGTGGAAGGTGTAGCATAGTTATTAAACATTTCCAGATTTGTCACAAGCACATATTTTCTAGAATATTAACTGCAGTTTATACTTTATTTTGTAATCCTTTCTGAAAATATAGCTTGTGATCTGCTGAGAGTTATCATCATGATTGCTAGATTTCTTTTTTCATCTCAGTTATATTACAAGAGTTTCTCCTTAAAGATTTTTTTAAAGGAGTTTAATGGATATATAATTTATTTATCATTATAAAATATGGTAGTTTATCTGAATGGAAGAAAGATGTGAACAAATTGGCTAAGATACTTTAAAAACATACTCGTCATCACAGAAAACTTTGAGCTCATGCCTTTATAATTGTCATAGGTGCATATATTTTCCTCTATGGAAAAATTTAGAATAGGTCTATCCTTAAGTAACATGTTTTAATTTAATTTTCTAAAGAACTATGTACTTTTAGTTTTCATGTAGTGTAACATTTCTATTCAGTGGTCTATAAGCTGTTATAATTAAAACACTATGTATTGCAAAAAACCCATGAGATGTGGGTTTTTTAGAGAATAGAAGAAAAAGACTCATATCCTTGGAAGCTCTCTTATTTTTAAATTCCAATGTGCCCTAGAAAAAAGACTATGTGTGATGTTTATGCACAAAGAATTCCTGAAACATTGAATTTCATCAAATAATAATTTAGTCTTTGCTGTTGATGTCAGAATAGCATTTTGGGAGGTAAGATATGGAGTGTTATCTGTTGGGGATGATGAAAAAGGAAAACCTTACAAATATGATTGCCTGGCAAAAGATTTTGAGAATATGGAAACTATAAGCAAGATTGAAATGAAAGCCGTCTTTGAGTTACCAAACTTTAGTTACTGAAGAACTAGAAAACAATAGCATGGCCAGCGAGAAGTAATCCCCTCATGATTGAACAATTCCCTCTGCTTGCAGAGAGGTCCAAAGGTCAGAAAAAGACCCTGCTAGTTTGACAGAGGGGTCCAAAGAGTAGTTTTTAGGGTTTAAAGTGTAACACAGTATGGAAATGTAGTGATTCTTATAGGCTGTATGTAAATGCTATAGGATTGTATCTTGTATTAGATTGGTTAGTGAAAATTAGAATATTCAACACAGAAGAAGATTTATTGTATTGTAACGGGAACCTCTCTCTTTTACTTACTTTACTTTTGCTCTCTCTCTCTTACCCCTCTTATTCTTGCTCTTGCCTCTCTTACATCTATTCTCTTGCTCTACTGCTCACAGCCCTGCTCCGAGCTGCAGCTTGCAGCTCCAAGCAGGGCCCTTTCACCCATGCCCTTTGCAATAAACCACAAGTTCCAACACCTTGCTTTAGAGATCTCTCCATTTGTCCCGACTGTCTGGGCCAGCAGGTCCTACAGTTATCTGTATCATCCCATTCTCACAGGATGTAAGATATTTACATGTAATTTTAAGTTATCCAAATGACATGGCTGGCTCTTTCTCGTCTTTCTTCAGAAATCTCATCAGTCTAACACAAAAGGAATTGCTGCATGAACTAATCGGTAAATTTTCTTCTTTTCTGTTACTGAACCCGTTTTTGACAGGCATCTCAGGAATCCATGAATTCTATTTTTAATTTTAAAATATGCAGTATACCTCTGAAACTAGGATTGAAACATTTAAAATGCAGAGCACATCAATATTGCAGCAAAGTTGATATTGCTGTATGAAAGAAATAGGCTTTTAATTGTATATTTGAATGTCTAAACTTAACGACTTGGCGTTTTTTTTATAAATAGTGCCATATACACTTAACAACTTTTCTTATAATACTGCCAATGATGAAATGATATTCAAAGCACAAAAGCTGACAAAGAAGAGTATTGCATGAATTTCAAAAAATGTGCCTATCATTACTGAAACCGAAAATTAAAGGAAGTCAAGGGTACGCATACCTAGTAATTTTATAATGAATTTAACTTTAAGGTATTAATTTTGGATGTTCTACATGCTCTTCCTCTTTAGTAGCTTCTGACATTAGTCCTGTACCAAAGCCAAATCATTGGATTGTTCTTACCAGATGAGCAAGTTCCTAAGCCTGAACAAAGCCGGTTGTCTCTGTTTTGTTCAGTACAAATACGTTTAGACAAAAGAGTGTTGTCCACTCAGCTTCCATAATGAACAAAGCTATCATGACATACACGTTTAAGGCAAATCCAGGAGAACCTCTTACCCTAGGAAGAATGGATGCACACTCCCACCTGATTTTTATACATCTCATTAAAATCTTTGGCCTGTTTTTATAATGGCATGAAGGGGGCAGCACAATGCATTGGAGGTTTAAGCAAAAAATATACAAAGTAAGAACATGAAATATTAATTGTTGATATAGCACTAACAGCAGAAGTCTATGTACTTGTTGGTCATTGGAAAACAACAGAATCGCCAATACCTGGTTAAGGACTTTATAACTTTCTGGCCTATGTTTCCCTGTTTCTATGAGCCTTGGAATAGCAATTTTTTCTGGAGGGTCATGCAAAAAAATTTTGCACTAGTCTGGGCATCACAACACACAGAAAGAACATAACAGTCCTCCCAAGCAGTATACCTTGGTGAGGATTTTGCTAGGCTTATTTATTGTGCATATTTTACTTGCTCCTGAATTTCCTTTGAATCCTGTATCCAATTAAATTTCAGGTGGGGCAGGCCTTGTACTTCTACTTGTGATTTTGAACATTCTGAATTCTGGGAACAGGATAAAATAAAGCACTTTCGATCATTAAACTCCATTTCTTTATTTCTCTTATGGTGGATATTGCATGTACATTGTTTCCATCTACATTGGAGGGCTCTGTCAGCCATGGTGAGGGCCAGTTGCATTTGACAAGACACAAAAAGGATGTTTAATTTACAACAAACACAAAGAGAAGTACTTGATCCTCTTGACTCAGGACTTGTGAAATCTGCTGGCAGCTTGATCATATTTTCCATTTCTCTAACAAAAGCAACCTTACTAAGCCAGAGTAGATGTTTATTTCTCAAAGTTATCCAAAACATCTAGTCAATTAAATAAATTTTAACATTTTAAGATAAGAACTCTTTTAATTTCCTGTTTTGTAACATTTGCTCTCTAAAATTAATTTGGCAGTATGAACAGACATACTCTAAAGAAGGCAGTGTCTGGGTATTAGAACATAAAATTTTACAAGCAGGAAAATTATTCTAATATGTCAAGGTATCCTAAAGGGTGTCATTCTCTGTTACTCAAGTTTCTTTGGTCAAGTCTTTTGCCACATGTCCTAAAACTGAAGAATATAACTGTATGAGAAAAATTAAATGCAAAGAAAGCCCATAAAAAGTTTATGGAACCATTACATTTCATTGGCTCCCTAATAGCGATAACTCTCATTACTCCTAATCTGTTCTTACAATCTCTATTTACTGGTAACACATTCTGGGTGAATAGTAACTGACAGGAGAGCTAATACTGTGATGAGAATGTAACATGAGATTTACCTAACACTTTAAAATTCAAGGCCCTAGTTCTCTCAAAGCAATCACAGAAGGGTAGGAAACAATTACACTGCAATATAAATTGTATTTTTCCTTCGTGCGTTGCCTTCAATTCTCCTCCAGATGATTTGGGTTGCTTTGTTTCCATGTGAGACTCAAAAGCAGAAAACAAAACAAAACTAATTTTCTGACATACAGGCTATGAGTCTGACTTAAAAAAAATTTATATGTTTGCTTTCAGGGTATGTCTTTAAAGCTTTGTTTTCCAGCCAGAAAATAAAATATGAGAGTCTTATTTTGAAATGAATTCACATATGTGTTGGAAAAATCATCTGAAATAAAAAGAAATATATCCAAAGAAAAGAGCTGTTCTGAATCTCACAAGTCTTATGTAGAACTGTGAGAACTGTCATTTAACAGGGAGTAAACTCTCTGTGTTGCAAAATGGTTTAGTTAGGATACTTCCAGTTGAAAATAAGGAAGAGGGAGGTGGAAATAAACTGCTGGAAAGCAAACAAATAACAAAATAAAACCCCACCCAAAACAAGATCTGTCCAAAAAGTGAAGTTTTTAATACTTCATCTATTTGGCACATAGATGTGAACTCCAGCTACATAGAAACATAAGGAACATTCATCACACTGAAATTTCAATCTGTCCTGTTTCAGTGGGGCAAATCCAGGATTTACACATCTTTACCCTCTCCCTCCCTTATGTGGCTACTACCATGACATTACATGACTCACTGTGCTCAGGAAAGTCTTACAGTAAATGAAAATGCATTAATGTCAGTAAAGGTCATAGACATCATGGTGATACATGTTATAGAAACAGCTCCAAAGGAAGACAATCAAAGAGACAGAAAGGAAAGAAAATAAAAGGGAAGTAATGGGACAACAGATACCACAAGTAATACATTTCTGTGTAGAAGACATTGAGACTCAAGAAGCACAATATCAGCACTCAAGAGACAATAATCCCTAATTGCAGTGCTGCCAGTCATACTGAAATGATGGACCATTGATAGAACTGTAAAACAAATACTCAGCTAAGAAAACACATGTCAGTGCCTCACCAGGTATTTGAAAAAAGAAATGTACCTGGTGAGCTCACAGCATTTGGAGATAGTTATATGCCCAAGTCACATACAATTCTCCATTCAAAACTTGTCTCACGAAGCATGTTTTTTTCACAGTCAAGGATTTTAGTAAACAGACAGACAAATCAACAAGGGAGCAGTAAGTATTTTGGTTAAAACATACAGTGATAAATAATACTAAAATGTTGTATTGCACTGTTTGTTTCGTAAGTTGCACTGTTCATGGTTTTATATTGCACTATTATGTTTTTATATTGAAATGAGAAAATGGTTTGCTCTGTATCTCCCCGGAGCTTGTGAAGTTGGTTCAGTCCTCCCTTAGCCCCTCCCCATCGGCGGCGTCCCATTGGTCGCGGGTCTGTTCCTCCCCTCCCCTTTCCCTGAGTTTAAAAGTGCCCGCCATGTTACCTCTCTCTTTCTTCCTCCTTTTGCCACGTGCGTGACAGGATAAACTGTGGATCATCTTCCCGCGGGAGAAAAGAGCCTTCTTTGGGTTTTTTGCCTTTGTCTATGAGGATTTCCCACCCCTCTCTGGTCCAGAACTAGGCAGAGGACCGGAGAGAAAGAGGAATTCGCCTCACTAAAAGATCCCATGGAGGTACATTCCCATCCCCCCCACACACACTTTCCAGGCTACATTGTGATCTCCTTAGGCCTTGGCTTTGACAGACAGCACCTGGGCTCAGATTTCCCAGAGCTTATCAGAAACACTGTCTGCTCCCAGAAACTGCTGTCCTAGGCGCTCCTGTTCTCCTTATGAACAGCCTTGGAAAATATTTTCCCTGCCTAAATGACATAACATTCCTGTTCTCACTCTTCCAAAGAAAGTGTCAGCCCAAACTATGGCCAGGATGAAGCAAGGCTATGACTAAAGCCTCTCTTGTGACCCTATCAACAGCGGTCTGAAACAGGGCCCTTGGAGCTCTCCTGGGCGCGGCAGGAGACCGGCAGCCTCCCTCCGAGGGAACGCCTCTCAGAGCCAGCAAACCCTCGAACTCTCACATTCACTGGACTCAGAGGATCACTGAACAATGACAAGCCCTGGGCTGATGCCTTCACTCCTTCAGGCCCAACCCTTGACCTACTGGGAGATGCAAAGGCATCCAAAGTGAGTATTTCACTCACCTTCAGGGGAATTTTTCACAGATGCCTTTCTTACACTGACTCTTCGTGTTTCTGTGCATGCACATGTGTGTATGCTACAGCAAATCTGGGAGAAATGCTGCTTTCTTAGATGGTAAGTATTTTAGATGTCTAAGTAAGTTAGGCCTCTAAGTAAGCTTATGACTTAAGACTTAATTTTACTTAAGTTCTGCTAAGTGGTGTTTTGTCACTAAGCAGGTAAGTATACCTTCAAAGTTGTAAGTTTAGTTAAATGCTGTTAAGTGTTATTGTCTGTTAAATTGTTACAGTTAAGTTATAAATTAGGGTAGAAGTTAAGTTAGCTATAAGTGTTGTTCCTTTGTTAAATTATTAGGTTTAAGGTGTGAGTTAAGTAAAAATACTGTTGAATGTTATTAAAGGCCATATTTCTTTTTATCTTTGCCCTCACTGTCTTTTTGTCTCACAACGCACCTGAACACACACATATACCCCCTAAATAGTTCTCGATGTTTCTGTTTTGATTGTCTGGGTTTTATTTGGTGGTGTTGTTGCTCGCTTTTCCTTGGCGTGCCTTGACTCTTGTGAGTACTAGTGTGAATCTTGCCAACGAACTTTGTCTTGCTATCACTTAATATTAAATCTGGTTTTACCTCATACCCTTGATATTTTGAGCAATCTTGGACACTCATTTGGAACAGATCCAAAAGGGCAAAACACAACAGTTACCTAGCTTTTGGTTAAAAACAAAGTAATCTTTGGAATTTTTAGAAACAGGGAATTTAATATTTCTAATATTCATCAGTAACCACCAAAGATGATTCTTCTGCTTGCAGATCTTTGACCTTTTTAGAAGGCAACCTTTTTTCAAAGTTCTGTCTTGGTGGCTTTTTCAGAAAAATGGACTAGTTCTTTTCTCTTTGTGACAAGGCAGTTACTATAGAGAAACCACATTATTTTGGCCTCAATTTCAGTTTAATATTCTACTATATATTATGATTACAGCCTACCATTCAGAGGTTTTGAATTATTTCATTTCTACTACCAAAGTAAAGCAAAATCCTCTGTAGTATTCTGCGAGCCCTGCAAACTGTAGAAATTGTTTATTTCTACATTTTAGTTTGATTGTATACATATCAAATATGCATACAGAGCTCATCAGGTCAGAAAATACACTTAAGGGTTATACTAATATTATAGTAAATTTAATACTACTGGAAGCATATTGGAATAACAAACAATGATGTAGAACTTTTAATAGGACACTGTTATTTCTCTGAACTCTTTGTTAAAATTATATAGTAGCGATACCAGAAATATTTTGGATATCCATCCAACTTTTGCAAACATCTCAAACTACCTTTTTCACTGTAGATAGCTGCTGAGGAAACTGTAACTTAAGTTCTCAATATAATTTCAAGCTAGATATTTACCTTAAAGCAAATTACTTCGGAAGAAGTGCGAGTAAGTTAAGCACTTGATTCTTCTTAACTTTCAGTACTTTTTTACTGTTTTTAAAATCTCTCACAGAAATTCCATTCTATTCTATGTGTTACTATACAGCAGGACAGTTTTCAGACTGAATGCATTGGCTACTTTTTGTTCACGCAGAATACTTTCAGTTCTGCAGTGAAGGAAATGGTAAACAAAAATCTTCACTTTCAGCTATTTCTTTCTTTGCTTTCACTGCAGCTTGTCATTCTTACGGCCAAAATGCCCATGAAAAATTTATGTACCTAATGCACAGCTTATTCAAGCGGGCATATAATATACAAGTTGTACCTGGTGACTGATGGACTGACTAGGCCAGGATGTAAAATTAAAAATCCTTCCCAGGTTTAAATTTTATTTATTTAAAATCAAGATCAAGAATAAACTGTTAGAATACACATACCGAACACTTAGTGAAGAATATGCATTTATTTATTCCACACTTCAAATTCCACCCTGTACTTTGGAGCCTGGTAGATACTTGCATGAGTAGTCCTCAATCATACAAGCAATCTAATTGAGATTTATAAGGAAAGCTTTCCTGATTAAAATGTATTCACAGTCATTAGAGGCACATCAAGTTGAAAGGTCCTCTTGAAGAAAAATGCTTGCTGAAGTTAGCTTTTACTTTTTGAACTTCCACATTAATGGTCTGGTTGTCTACATAAACTGAATATTTGACCTGTCATAAATTTGATAAACCATGTGATTCAGAGGGAGATAGGTTCCATCCTTTGTCAAATGATTCCTGAGCTGTCCAACTTTTGGCTTCTAACATTCCAAAGCTTTAGATTGCTTTCTGTCCAGGAGTCCTTGAGTGATGACAAAAGCTATGAGGTTTTGATTAGCTTCCTCACCCAGCGAACAGAAAAAAAGCAAGAAACAGTTTTATAAATAATGAATGAATTTTAAACTGTGGTGGTGGCTCCCTGATATGGTAGTCATGACTATGCGTGACTGTGTGAAAAACTCTTCGGATTGGTTTAACAGCTTTTTGGTTTTTTTTCAGAAACTACAAAACACACCAAAATAATTTTCTTTCTAGCCTCCTTAGCCTTGTGAGAAGTATCTACAGAAGACTGAAAATAAAGACTATATTCCAGATCTAATTTATGCTAGCATGATAGATCATTCTCATTTCAATCAATTGAGCTATATTGCTGTAACAGGTCTTATGGGCTAAATATTACTCTAACTATCCCAAGATAAATATGGTGTAAAGAAAGAAGCTAATGAGATAACGATTTTATATCAGTTCATCTGACAGAAAAAGTTCCCCCATGGGTTATATTTTATCTTTAATCTATTTTCTTTGCTTTTCCTTTGAGTTAACTTATTTCTCTCACTGAGAGAAAAAAAAAAAACCCTGCTGAATCTGAAGGGACAAGTACAACATTATTTGAGACCGTTTAAAGACATGATATGATTTTATTCAGTGAATTTAATTTGTTATGATTCTACATTTCTTTTTAGTTACAATAAATAATAACAAATAACTTTTCTCTTTTTTTCTTCTTGTCACCATCCCTGTATCACTCCACACAAGTGTCCAGTAGAAGCAGTAATTGATTTGTAAATATTGAGCTGAATCACTATCAGGCTGAGGAAGGAAAATGCAAAAGATAATTAATGTTGAAGATTTAAGGAGTTTTTGAGTGAAGGAAAAAGTTATTGGGGTAAATATGTGTAGATTATTTTCAACTAGAAGTAAAATTTCCCTGTTATATACATCTGTATGAGATTATTCCAACACTTTCTGTAAGTAATACACATTAGTGATGAAGTAAAACTCAAAATCTACTTTTAAATTAAGAGCTCAAAAGAGATACAGCACAGTATTCAATTAATCACTCTTTAGATAAATGCTTGCAGGTCTTCTATGTACATATTTTTTCATCCTCCAGATTGATTCAAAACAGGAAATTGTTAATTTCTTATGTTCCTGTGAAGTTTTTACACTGCGAGTTTTATATTAGTCGCCTATAGTGTGAGATTGCAGCTTTCTATAATGTCTAAAAATGGAGGTGACTTGCCCTAAGTGATTCATATGTAGGAAAAAAAACCACCAATATAGATGGAACAATAGTATCTAGCATTAACCAACTTCTGCCTCTTAGTTTGAAAAATTATTAAGTGTAAGATTTAGAGAAAAAATATTACTTACTTTCTTCTGTTTTTGTTTTTTTTCAGTGCATTGTAAATAGCTGGAATAGCTGAATCCAGATCAGCAATTTCACTGAATACAGTTCTCAGAGACTTCGGTGTAACATGTCACTTCCATCTACTTTCGTGAAGCGTCCTCTTTTAATTTAGGGGAGTCATAAAACATTTGTAAGAAAAGAACAAATCCTACTTTGAGGAGTATCTTGATTTTCTGGATCCAAAAATCAATATTTACCAATGCCATTCCAAGGGCCTAACATAAAAATGCTTTTTCTTCAATATGGGCAGGTGTTTTTTGTAAGCATAGCAGCTGCAGATTAGGTCTAAATCCTGCAGTATATGTTTTCTTCCCTATGGATTTACTTCACCCCAAGACTGCTTTACCTATAGTGCCTACTGCCTTCTCCCTTGAGCAACTCCACTGCTTTTATTTAGCCTGTGAAGCTGTTCAGCAATAGTACATTTCAAAGCGTCATTATGTGAAAAAAGACCACTCAGATATAATTTTATTTAGGAGTCATTGATTTTTCATTTTTCTTGTAACAGTTTGCTAACAAAGCAAACAAAACAAGAGGAACAACAAAGAATGAGACGCCTTACATCCATTAACTTTTATATATATATGTCTCATATAATCTTTATATATGTATCAGATACATATATATGCTTTTTTTAAAAATAAAAACCACAAACCAATGAAACATACAAACCAATGAAACATTTATAAACAGGTTAACTTCAAGCTTTTCAAAAGATGATTAAATGAAGTTAGATTTAAAGTCTTTGGACACTTGAATAATGAATTGAAAGGTTCTTAAATAAATAGCCTTCTCAAAATTTAATTGTAAAAGGAGCTTGAAATATTGTGTTAAAAATCAGGACTTCTCTGCTGTCATGATATAAAAAACAAAACCTCACTGCCTTTTAAGTGCGAAGAAGTATTTGTTATTACAGCAACTTTGTAGATTTTTCTTTGTTCTTTCTTAGCATTGCTGTCTACTATTTGTGTATAATGGCAACATTAACAGCAAACAAGTCATTTTTTATTCTAAGTGATGCAATGTTTGGCAGTACTCCCCAAAATTCCTTTTCCTTTTAATTTTTCCACTTTCCCCACCATACTGGTGATGGGCTGATTATTTGTTTACACAAGATGAAAGAGTCAATAAGTGAGTTTTCATATATGCAAGCAGAGACATTTGTCATTTAAATAGGAAGTTCTGTGCCTGAAGCAGAACTCAGTTTGATCTGCTAAGGAAGAAAAACCTATTTGGTTAAATATGCTGCTGAAGATGCACGTTGCCTCAGCAGAGGGAATAGATTAAGAACAGATATACACTTCAGCTCATCTGAAAATACCAGAAAACATTATGACATATATTCTAGCAAAATACAGTCTATATGATATTTCAAGGGAAAACATTACAGAGCTCAACATTAACATGCATCAAACACATCCCTTAAAATGGAAACAGAATGAACAGAATGGTTTTTTGGTTTGATTTTTTTTTCTGATGAACATATTGTCTTGAGCACTATATTTAAATTTAAGGAGATTCAATGCTGCTCATGAAGGAGCCAGTACTGAAACTCCATTTAAGAAAACCAGCTTGAGATTTGATTAGAACAATAAATATTGTAGTGAAGCATTGTAAAGAAAGTAATGTGTTTCCTTAAACAGCTTAAATGCTACAACAGAAATCAAGTAGAGAAAATAATGGCACTCAAACTTAACTCTTGTGGAACAATATCATTCTATTTTCATTTTAATATTCTTCAAACTGAAGTCCCCTTATTTCAAGTTAGCATATATTTAGACTTTTTACAATCTGAGAGTTTTTCAAAGTACATTTAATAGCACTACTGTCTTCCATGTGTCAGATTTAATAGAAGATATAAGGAATGTAACACCTTATTCAAGGAGATCCAAACCCCTTATTTTATTTCTTAGATTCCCCGTAGTTTTCCTGAAAATTAAATTACAATGGTATTCCATTAGAATTTGTGGTATACTACAAAGCTACACAGGTGTAGGTGTTTGTACAGTATTCTATGTGTAATGAGCTTTTTGGGACTGAAGAAGATTTTAGTGTGTTTCTTGGCCATGACCTGAGTGTAAGGTTCCTCAGAAAATTCAATATTAGGTTAGAAGAAGATGTGAAAAAAATGTGACTTTATATGCTTACCGAAACATAGTAAAAAATGAACAATGACTACAAAATTTTAGTCTCATTCAGCCTTAGAACCTGGAATGGAGTTTTCAGTTCACAGTTTGAAATAAGCTGCCTGAGTTCATTTGCAGGTCGGACTTAAGATTTTTATCTTTTGATATCAAAGTTAACAAAGGAGCTTTACCTACAAAGAGGTCTTGAACAGATATTTCAGTTTCCTTACTTCTGAGGAGGTATGGGAGTAAAACTAAGGGGTGTAGGGAGGGAACGGGGAACAGAAAGAAAAAGTGAGGAAAGGCCCATACAGCTACAACCCCAAATATCTCAGTTTTGAGATATTAGAAATAAATGCATATATAAATAAACAGAACAGGAACAGAAAAGTGATCTCTTCCTTTTAAATGGGAGAATTTCACTGAAGCGTAATTGTTGAAAGCTGTTTCTCACTTAGAAAGGTCTGTAAAGATATATCTTGTCAGACTCACTGTCATGATCCCACAGATTAGTATGGGGGTTCATGCATCTTCCTGGATTTAGTCCTATAGGACTTGATATTGATCCAAAGGCAAAAAAGTAATGTCTTGAGAAGAATGTACCCTGGATTTCAGTAATAACTAGGGTGATTACATTGATTCATGTCCAACCTATACATGCAAACAATAAAGCTGATGGTAGTTCCAGACTAAGTAACAAATATCACTGAGATTGCTTCTGTAAAACATAAGTGATCCCTGAACAGATAATAAATGTCTCTGTCTTTGCTGGCAACTCTGTTCTAAACTGAAATTTTGATCAAGGGAACAGAAGATAAAAACATCTTACACTTCTGTTATTTAAAATCTGAAGCTGACCATGGAACCCCTAATGATGTTCTTATTTTTTGTTAAACAAGCTACATCCTGTCTTCAACTCTTTGTAATAACAGAAAGGAACATGGGACAGTGCAGTAAGGACTTCTCTACACATGCAATCAAAAGAAATTGAAACTTATTGAAATTACTAATTAGTTTTTCTCTTAGCTTGGAAGCATTGTGTCCTGAAATCTTCACTTCCTGAAAATTCTGATAGCAAACATCTATCAGTGAATAGAATAAGACAGAAACTTTGGTAAATGACCCATATTGTAAGAGAGTACATATAAGTTTGAATAAGCTTTATCGAAGTGAAAAGAGGAAAACCTTCAGGATGACCACCCGGTTGACTGAGTCAACATGGACTAAACTAAACATAAAAGAGAGAAAATAATAACTCATTTAGCACTGAATAAAAATGTCAAGAAAAATTTCACTGTGTAACTATTACATATGAAAAAAATATAATATTTCATCTATATATATGAAATATATATATATGTATGAAGTATATATCTGCCATATATATCTGCCAAGAGACTGGCTTCTAAACAGTGTGAATTTGAGCTCATAAACTGCTCATTTATGAGCATAAATTCAATTGTGTTGATATTACTGAAAAGTAGTAGATAGAGTCATATGATTAGAATATCAAAATCACAAACTAGAAATTTCTTAGGAAAGATTAAAGCAACAAAATGAGAAACAATATAAATGGAAGGCCTTAACTTATTAACAGTTGGACTTGATGATCTTAGAGGTCCTCACCAACCTTAATGATTCTGGTCTGGTGTAGTCTAGGATAGTGTAGTATATCTTCACCTCAAACAAACTCAGTTCCAAATATTCTTGGATACTCACAGACTGGTACTCTACTAGATAAGAATGAAGCTGTGCTAAAGAAGGTGTGTGCTAAAGACCACAGCATCCCATTAGGAAAGAGATGTGCTCATTAAATACTCTTCATGAAGTACAGTAAAAAAGTCATTAGGAACTTCAGTCTGTGGTAAAAGCCTGGGGTTACTGGTTCAAAGCTGTTCTTTGCAATTTGTAAGTGCTTACATCAAACAGTTGCTACATCTAAGGAGAATCAAGGATCTGCATACTCTGTGGCTTGAATTTTACCTCAAACTTCATTCCATGAAACATAGGGAAGCAGAACTATAAGTTAGTTCATTTTTAGTTCCAAGTGGCTGTAAGTTGTCTACATTTGCAAGGAGCCTGAAGTGCCTGTTTTATACTCTGGGGTAAATGTGCCATTTTGTTTGCTTTAAACTCAAGGATGCTGTGACAGTTTCACAAAGTGAAAAACATAAAATTATAAGCCAGTCACACTGAGAAAGAAGATAAAAAACACCAATATAATTAATATTTGGGAGCTACTTAAAAGATTTTATTAGGTTCCCCAAGACTTTCCTTTTTTTTTTTTTTTCTGGTATAAATTAGCTTTTCCTAAAAGACAAAGAAAAAATACCAATAAACTTCAATAAAGAGAAAACTGGCAATAGTTAGTATTAACCGTTAGATAAAAATTCCAGAAAGCTCATAAGGAAAAAAAATATAGACAACTGTATGGCCAGCAGAGTAAGGGAGGATGGTGAAGATGGTTTATTCATTGTTAAATAAACCATTACCAGTGCCTAATTACCAGATAGAAACAGGGAATTGAATTCAGTAATATCATTCAATAAATGTTTCTTTTCTATACCTGATGAAAAGACAGGTTATACATATATATGTGCGTCTATATGTTATAGGGACTTTTGATTATATTTCAATGTGGCAGTAATTAAGAACATATTGAACAGCAACTATTGAAGCTGGACATCTCTTGATCAACAAAACTGAGTAAGTTTGATGTGACAGTTTTAAAACAATTGACTTATGTCTGGAAAATTAATGCTGAATTTTCAAACAAATGTCTTCAGATAACAGCATATGGATTTCATTTATATTTTAAAGAAACTCTGATCTTTAAACACCTAATTTTTCTCCACTTTATAAGGTGAAAAATCTGTGTATTTCAAAAATATAAATAGTTAAAAATACCACCAGTAATGTCCATAAGTTTTGCTTAAATCTTTCTGTTTGCTCTTTAGTACACCTGAAATCGGTCATTAGCTAAATTGTGATTGCTGCACTGAGAACAGTTGTTTAAAGAAAAGGCAGAGCATTAAGATTTTTACAAACAAAAATTTCCACCAAAATCATTGTTTGGTGAATGATTGAGAATGTAGATATTCTCTTACATTTTTAAAAAATACTATTCAAAGCATTTTTGCAGAAATTCATAAATAACTTTTGCAATCTTTCCGTTCAAAATTAAAGTTAATGCTGGGCAATCGGTAACTTCAGATTATAAATATATATGCTTGTGTTATTAAAATATAAACAGCTGTGTTTTCTTTTTCAATTTAATTCTGGGGAGGGGAAGTTTTTCTTGGCAGCTTGGCTCTTTCTGGAGGTACTTACATTCTCCTGGTGAGTTTAATCTGAGAGTCACTTGCAGTTTCTATTTGACAGAATAGACTGACATTTATTACAATTTTAGAAGGTACTTGTTTTGCATTGTGCATCATCTGACCTTTTCAGATTTCAACATATTGCCTGCCATGTTTAGAACTCTGCTACATTTCATTAACAACAATAGATGTTCAGCTTTTACGTTTGAGCTGCCCTGCTTCTAATTTGTACTCTCATTTCAGGTGGCCACTGTCTTACTGGCAGAAGCCACTAATTTTTTTTGTATAAAAATACAAAGTTATTTTATGTATTCATTACATCTAAGATGCTTTCAACATGGGAATTAGCATAGCACTGCAATTAATTATTACAGTAATTGAAATCTTTCACACAATGAATTTGGATGTCATATGATTCCAGACTGCAATGTGCAGCTGCACAAATGTAGTAGTATCCCAAATAAGCACCAGTAGCTGTTTTGACGTGCTGAAAGTACCTCTGGCTAGATATTACTGTATCAATTTCAGCTTTGTACTGTTTTAGATCTTGGCTTTCATCTGTTTCTACCGTTTTCCTGAACAGGTTATTAATTATTCCAACAGAATATTTAATATATCAGCTGCTAAGTTCCTAATAGCTTCTTTAGCATTAGTGGCCCTTTTATATAACATATTTCACAGGCTGTGGAACTTGTTAATAGCTATTGTTCTTGAGTGAGATGAGTGCATCACAGATGGCTTATGCACCTGCAGCAAACATTTATCTCAGGCTGCTTATAGTTAGACTGTTTTGTACTGGAAAAAGACTTGTGTAATGGAGGAAAGCATGCCCGACAATACCAAAGTACCACTTAATAGATTCTTTCATGTTGGGGTTTGGTGCATTCTTCTGAAAATGGACTTTAGTGGATGAGTGAGATTTTTACCTTATAAAACTATCTTGCAGAATATAACTGAAGTTTACTTTCATTTTCTTCCAATGTTTTCCACGATTATATATTAGAAATAACTTCTTAGTTAAGTTGTAAGAGACAGTTTAACAAGGAAAAATGAGTGGGGATTCCTAAGTGCTGCCAGACTTTTTTTAAATTTCTGCAGAATTTTACATTTCAACCTATGAGTATGTTTACAAAGTTTAAATTATGAGTATGTGCCAGCCAAAACATGATAGTGTGGTTTCTACAGATATGGACTTTGACACTGAGGGTGAAGTATTATGCAGTGTCAATTAAAGATGAGAAGCTATAACATCAAAAAACATTCTCTGAACATATATCCTATGGCACAATTGATGCCCTGACCTTCTGGACTGACAGATGACTTACATGTTGTTGTATATTAATGAGTTAAAAAACCCAAACAAAACAAACCCAAAAAACCAACCAACAAAACAAACAAAAAGAAACAAAAAACCAAACCAAAACAAAAACAACCCTGAAAACAACACAAAACAAACCCCAATGAAAAACTCCCAAACCACAAAACTTTGCTTACATCTTTCTGCCAATTGTATAAGCTTAAAAATTCTTTGGTGAAAATCTTATTTAAGTGAATCAGAGGTTTACCTAAGTAGAGCCAGTATAAAGCAGAACACAGTTAAATTACCTCCTTAAAAGTAGATAATAAAATGAAAATTAAAAGTGAAGCTTAATTGTGCTGAGCGTGGAATCATAGTCATAGCTAGGAGCTACATATATTGTTTTACAGTATTAATAATTTTAAATTTTATGTAAGAAAGGAACTATATTACTGTTCAATTAAAAATCAGAATTTTGAAAATCAGTTGTTTATCTAAAAACCTGAACAACTGTTTATTTAAAGAATCATAAAATTATCATTATTGAACACTTACCAAATCAAATTATATTCTTTTTTTTTCTGGTAGGGGAACTACATCAACTCACCAGACCAGCGTATGTATTCAATGATTTTTTAAAATTATAATTTAAAATAAATCATGTCACTTTTTTATTTCCTTGGCATGCATCTGTGAGACAATGTTTCCCTTGGAGAATAATGACTTATCGTGTGTAGGCCTAAAGAAGTTTGCACTGCTACTCAGAACTACTGAAATTCACATCTGTATTTACTAGTACTGAGCTACAAACTTACTTTAATTTCTTTTACTATGACAGATAATTTCACTGAAACACAAAGAATTCCAGCTTTCACACAGTTATTGAAAAACAAAGCCAGACTGAAGCAAATTTCTTTTTTTTTTTTTTTTTTTAATGTAATATGCATTAGTCTAGTGGACCTCAGAACTTCTGGAGGCATAAAGAAATGGAAGCCTTTAATTAGGAAGACCAAGAGCTCCACCGCTGGAAATTTTGCTAACTTTTTATTATGCCTGAAGTTTTCATAGTTCCTCTGTGACCTGGTAAAGGTATGAATCTAATCTCAGAGATTAAGTACCTTCAGAAGATGATTTCAGACAGAGATGGAAATGAAGTGCTTGGGTCTGATGTAGGAGAACAAATGCTCTGCCGTAAAGACTTACAGAAAAAAGACACTGTATTAAGTTTAAAAAAAATTATCTGTAGGTCTGCCATTCAAACTAAGCAAAATTTATCTCTAATATTCACTTCATTGAAGTGCATCTACTCTGTGATTCAAGCATAATTTAGATTTAATCAAGTCTCCTCCCAGCTAATTAATGTTAAGACATTGGAGCACTGAAGCCAGGTGTCTGTTGTCTCAAAGTGACCAAGTGGCATTGTGGGTGACACACGTTCAATCTTGACCTTGCTCTCCGAAACAATGTCTTGAACTCTTTTCTAATTGGGCAGGACATGGATACGGGAAGTGCCAACGCAGGTAGGCAGGTACTGTTGGGAGTTAAGAAATAGATTTGCATTTACGTTAGCAGGGTAGAGCCTGCAGTGAAATGGCTTCTGTCTAAATGTGTGTATAAAAATATTATACAAGCAGAAAATCTCCTTACTTGACTTTACTCTATCAAATAACATTGGATTCTTCTCTTCTTGAAAGGCTGCCTTTTTTGCAGATCTCAAGGAGTTGGATATGCCCTGTAGCCTGAAGCAAATATCTGGAAATAGGTTAGAAATTGCTTTTAACCTCATTCTTGTGAAATGTGCCAGTTTTTAGGTACTGGCTCTTCAGTCAGTCTAAATCTTAGGATCATCTAGTATAACTATTAAATACTTTATTGGCCTTTATGAAATTATTACTTCCAGAAGAAGACACATACACACACACACACACATACATTAAATACAATATTTGAAGACCTTTTTATGGCTAACCTTCTGACTTGTTCATTTTCATAGAACAGCTACCTCAAAAAAAATTGATCAATGTCAGAAACTGACAAGTCATCTCATCATATTTAAGCAGTCAAAAGACTAAAAAAAAAAAATTAAAAAATCAGAAAATCTATTGAAATTAAGAAGGGTTTGTTCAAGGCCTTGGCATGGAATGATGATCTCTCAGATCTGTTGCAGTACTGCATAGGGTACAGCAAAACACTTGGTTATTCCTGACTCTCATAAATCCTCCTGAAGTAGCCATTTTGAATAATAATTAATAGGGTATGGGCAAGGAACTTCTCCACAGTGCTCTGTTTGTACTAATAACACTGCAACTATATTACCAATTCAGATTGTACCAATAATACAAAATTAAGTCCCTTAGCTACGCCCAGCTGTGACACAGCATTTCAGTTCAGTAGATGTTTTAGTGAGCTCTAGCTAAAGTTCTGCAAGAATAAATTAAATTAGTAGTTTCTCTCTACCAAATGCTTTTTAGCACTCTACTCATTTTGGCTGGGGTAAGAGTTAAATTTCCTCATAGTAGCTGGTATGAGGCTGTGTTTTGGATTTGTGCCTCCAAGTGTTGATAACAGAGATGTATTCTTTCCTGCTGAGCAGGGCTAACACAGGGTAAGGCCTTTTCTGCTTCTTACCAGTAAGGAGACAGGGGGTGCAGAAGGAGTTGGGAAGGGACACAGCTGGGACAGCTGACCACTACTGACCCAAGGTGTCACTGGTGCGAGTTTCAGGGTCCCCTGGGGATCCCTGAGACTGCCACGAGCAGTCCTCAGCAACAAAACACGCTTCCAAGCTCGGTCCAGATAGAATTTGGCTTGGAGCGTGCTCAAACCAGCAGGGTGAAGAGATCGGAATATGAAGAGAGGCGCAATTCCATGGTTTATTCCATGAAGGCATCCATTCTAGCATATTCAGTGGTTAGGGTTTTTCAGGAGTTTTTATACCTTTAGAGGGTTTTACACTTTTCACCAATAGCTAAGGGAATTCTAAATTCTCACCAATCCACGAGGGATTTTACATTCAAAGCTAGAAAGTGAACCACTAATATTACAGATAGATAACAAGGGGTCTAGTAAGGGGGTCTGCATTCCTTCTTGGGTTCATCATTCTACAAGCAGTTTTGTTGCACTTTGCGTTTAGTTTGGTTGTTATTTAGTTGTATTTTTCCTTATTGTAATGGTTTCTCCCTCAGTTGTACCCCTGTGTAGTTATAAAATGGTTTCTTCCCTTCCCGCCTTTACCCTTGCCCATCACCCTAAGCCCCGCCTACCCTTCAAGAATCTTCCCTGTCCTTCACCCTAAACCCTGCCCCTGTGGTTGTCAATCCCTCCTGGCGCCTCCCATTCCTCCAGGAGATTCTGTGTCAATCATCTCCTTCTCAGTTTATGGTTTGTTATTTTGTATGAGTCCCCGTCTAAATTATTCTCTATTGGTTATGTAAGACTGTAATCCCGCCTTATGTTACACTCCCTGTTTCCACTAATTGGTTGAAGCCTTGTACCCTCCCATGGGGGAGGTCCCGTATTTAAGTTGCTGTAAGCCTGTTCTCCTCGCCTTTTCTGGGTTCCTTCCATAACTGTCCAGTTGCCTTCCCTCACTTTCCCAATAAACCTTTTCCCAGAACCTAGAAAGGTCTCCTCCTCGATCCTTTACTTCCCCTCGGATATGGCTGTGATAAGGGTGGAGAGCCCTAGCTGTACTCCTGCTTCATGGAAGCTGGGAGACAGCCCACTCTTGACACCGGCAGCCAGTGGAGCTAGCTAGGCTTGCCAGGTGTGAGTGGTCAAGGCTGCCGTGTCAGTTTGGCGCCCAACGTGGGGCTCGAACCCACGACCCTGAGATGAAGAATCTCATGCTCTACCGACTGAGCTAGCTGGGCAAACCGAGCTCGGGTGGAAAAGGCGAGCTGTGTCAGTTTGTTGTCTTTTATGCTGTTATCTTCCAGGGGGCCCGCTCTGGGGACTCAAAAGAGCCCTCAGATTTAGGAACATCCTCTGCTCCCTGCACACCAAGGGATATTCCAGAGCGTGTGGCATTACACTTAGCCTATAAAGCTGGGGACGAAGAAGGAAAGAGCTGATATTTGGAGTAGTGATGTTTGTCTTCCCAAGTAACCATGTTGTATAATGGAGCCCTACTCTCCTGAGGATGGCTGAACACCTGCCTGCCCATAGGAAATGATGAATTAATTCCTAGTTTTGCTTTACTTGTGTGCACAGCTTTTGCTTTCCCTATTAAACTGTTTTTATCTCAATAGAAAAGGTGTTTTCACTATTACCCTTCTAATTCACTTCCCCATTGCACTGAGGGGAGGGAGTGAGAGTGAGAGAGTGAGAGAGTGAGAGAGAGAGAGAGAGAGAGTGAGTGAGTGAGGCTTGTTGGCATGACACACATCAATCTTTCTTTTATCAGCCACCATAGTAGACAGCACTAGACTGTGTATTGGAACTTTTAAGCACAGATTGTCAGTAGGCGTTGACTGTTTTGCTTGCCATTGACCAGGCACTTGTGGAAGATAACGAAGATGTGTGATTGACTGTGCATGGGCATGAATACAACAATAAAGAAATGTATTTAAAAGTTTTTCTTAAAAATATAATCACAGGCTCATATTTTTATGGCCTAATTGGAATAATTTAGTCCATTACATTTGGAAGTCATAAAGATGAATTTAAACTAACTGTAGATAATTATTCACCTTCCAGAGACATTATAAATGAAAGAAACAGGTTTTTTTCATAGAAATAATGAGCTAAGACTATCTACTCCCTTTAAATCAGTGCAATACCTAATATTCAATTACTTTGATTAGAATCACAGTCAGCATCATTCAGGAACTTCTCAACCTTATGGTGAAAGGTTAAAGGTATTAAAAAGAAAAATAACTGTATGGATATGCTAATTTTCATAGACTAAAGGAATGATGTCTTCCTGTAATGAAGGAACACTAGTTTGCTTTGACTAACTTTTCTACCTGCTTTGTAGATGGAAAAAAGCTCATGAAAATATTGTTTTCATTTCTTACCAACATATCATCTAGGACTGTTACATGTAACTGCATTACAAGTTGGAGTTCTTTTGTTTGTTAGGAAAGTTGTTAACAGAATCAGTGGTAACAGAATGTCATAAGAATTAATACAAACTTGTGAACAATTTAAGGGAGTCATTAAGTCTGTTAATCCAGTGGGAAATTTCTTGCTTCACATAGTAGGAAAGGATAATATGGAGTATAACATGGAAAATGTTCTCTCTACTGTCTGATTGTTTGCTGTCACATGCAAATAATCATGAATACATCAATCTACTAATTGCTAATCAGCCCCCATGCTGTTTTAATAAATTCATCTACTAAGGTTGTTCTGTCAATATTTAATTAATGCAGTTTAGTATAATGACTGTTCCTGTTAACATCTGTTCATAGCAAAAATGGGATTCAGACATTCAGCAACACAGCATTGCTTTTCTTCACAGGCAATTGGTGTTTAAACAGTGTTTTCCTTTACATAGCAAATATTATCTAAGGCATCCAACAGTTTATGACACCATCCATTTTTAATGTAGCAGCAGCTTATATAGTGGCCTTGAAGCTGCATCATTTTGGGTACTATAAGCATACTTTTGAATCATTGACTTAGATGTTAAGTTTATCACAAAACTTGTGTTACAAGTTACATAACAAAATTATATAACAAAATAACAAAGCTATTCTATGGCTTAATGCAACTGCCTGAAAATGTGTGTCCATATTTCAAAGTGCTTGTTATTTTTCCTGTGGTTATCCCCCAGTTTAAATGGTTAAATAAAGCCAAATAAAAGTAAACTTTTTGTGGTGTGGAATACACCAACTTACATTATATTTCCTAGAATTTTAATTTATTTAATTTTATTTATTTATTTAAATTCACTCAGTGTTTTTTACAGTGTAATTATGCAATGTCTCAGGCTATATGTATATTTGTATATTGACCACATTAATTATCCACTATATGTAAGATCCTTGGGATTTTATACAATATAATGTAAATTGGCTGGCAAACCGTCAGTAAAAAGTATCAGAGGTACTTAATTTAAAGCATATAAATGCAATTAACAGCACTTTATTCCCTCAAAAGATAAGTGACTACAGGAAATCTTAAGGAATTATCATGATTTAGTTTCATTAAAAGTTTAACAGTTGGAGAGCTCACAGCATCTAGCACATTCAGCAGTTATTTTTACTCTGCTAATAGAAATAGGAGCATCTTTTTAAAATTAACTTTATATTTATTCATATACTCATAATTATAGGTGGTGTTTTAATTTAAGTACATCACCAGATTTTAATGAAGTCGTAGACTATATCATTTTTATATATTCATATCTATAAACTGATTAGACTTTATGAGCCTTATGTACATGGGACTTGACCCCTCTATTTCCACATCCAGTTTCTACAAACTTTATCTTCTTTTTTATTTCTAATTTAAAAAATAAATTTTTATCCAAGATACTTCATATTGATAATGGGTTTTTATTTTTTTTTTACTACAGAGTTGTTTATTTTCTCAAAACTGAAAAACTGAAACAGTGCACAAATCACAGCAGAAATTCCAACTTGCTATGTTTGGAGACAGGGTAGAAAAAATGCACAGAAAAACTTCTTTAAATTGTTGTTCAGACAGACATCTGTGGAAAATTTAGACAGGGCAGAAAAAGAATTTTGTTACAGTTTGATAGAGGGCAGGGTTTTTTATGTTTTGTTCTGTTTTGTTTTTTACCCTAAAGCAAACACAGTATAAAAAGTAATGAACCGACAAGGGTGGTAGTGAGGGAAAGGGTAAATGGGAATATGGTCCTGCTGCCAAAAGTGTCAAGTCACAAAACTGCCCATTACCTTATCATATGTATGCAAAATAAATACTTTATGATTAAAATGCTGTGTCACTTGAAAAAGTGAATGGCAGGCCCAGTTAGGCTTGGAAGAATCTACTAACTCTAATACATAAGTAAATGGATCAGGTGTCAAAAAAGTCTTCTGGGAGACAAAATGCCCTGTCTTGTACCTTTAACTGAATCAATTGAGTTAAAAATAAAAACAGGTAAGTAAGAGATGCTATGAAGTTCTCTGAAACACAGAAGGAGGGATGATTTGTCCTTGGAAATCAGAGCCTCATGGGACTCAAGTAGCAGTTCCCCTCAAAGCTAGTTAAGTCACTGGACCAAGTAAAGAAACACTGTAGGTTTTTACTATTGCTTGTGGTAAGAGTAATTCTAATTTTGTAATAAAAAGTTAATTAAATACTGGAACAGACTTCTGTAAGTTCAGGTGGTGCTATGTGTGATAACACAGGTTAATTTGGGGAGGATAGTTCACAACATCTGTTCAAAATAAAGCATGGACTGAAATCAAAGGTTGCAGGTTAACCTGAGATGTTTGCAATTAATCTGTTTGGGTTTCAGGAAACAGTATTTGTTTCATATCATTTTGTAACTGGGGATCAAGCTCTATCAACTATTAAGCAAAAGTACATAGCTCTCCTAATACACATTATTCACTGGGCCAGACTGGGCCAGATGAAGGTAAATCAAGCAGAATAAAACTGTTCAAAGAATGTATTTATATATATAGATATAGATATAGGATGCTCAGGTAGAGTAAATCTTACCTCTGCTCACCACATGATGACACGCAGACAGTTCTGCAGTTGTTCAGTTCTCCAGTCTGAGAAGTACTTGTTTGGGGCAGTATAACTTAGAATAGTAACTATGTTTTCTCATTTTAGTTTTTAACTTGTTAGGATTTAGTGATTTTGATGCATTTTTTAACTAAATTTCCCAATCAACCTCCCTAACCAGGCTCATAGCAAGAAATAACTTCAAAAGATAAAAGTAGGATTTCTTTCAGAGTAAATAGGATTAGAAGATGGGCTACTGGAGTACAACCAGTGCATGCCAGCTACTATGGGGTGGCATATCAGGCTGGCATGAAGAGCTTGGCTTCTAGGCTATGTTCTGACAGTTTAAGAATGAAGTATGGCAGGTGTGAATTGACAGGAGGTGCAAGAGGGAGAAACACACAGGGGTTTAACTCCTAATGTATGGAAATGGTATTTTTTAGTCATATGCCTGTGACCAGGTACTGTTAACTGTGTCCAGTTACATTATTTAGTTCTATGGTGCCTCAAGAGCCAGGAATTTTGCAGCACTTCTAAAAGCCTTTTCTTCTGTTATACTCCCATCACTTTTCTCTCTTCTTTCATCCACCATTCATAGCCATAAGAAAACATGTGAATCAAATTCTTTTAAGAGAGACAAAAGTGAGAAAGTTTTTTCATTAACAAAGAAGAGGTTACTGCATGTGGCCACCAGGAATGGAACAAACATTATAACAATCATCTTCTGCCAATACAGATGACAGTTTGCTACTCATTCAAACCAAAAATCTAGCAGTCCAAACTTCTTTACCTTCATCCTTAAAACGATTCTGCTTGTTCTGTTTGCTTTCCTACCACAACCTCTTTCATCTTGACATCCCTTTTTCTTTCAGAGTAGTCAACAGTAATGTGGGAAAATAGAAACACTTTATTCTGTGATTTTTCTATAGCCTCTTCCTTGAGACACAACTGAAGCAAGAAAACTGGAAATTTCTCAAAGTACTTTTATTTCCCCTTTCTGATTGAGTTTTGAAGGTCTTTCTTGTTTGGTTTTATTTATTTCTTAAGTCAGAGAAGCTCTAGAAGAAAGTGATAATGCAATCTAGGACTTTTCCTCTAGATGAAGCCTAACACAAGGAAAATCTTGTAGCTACGATAGTAGCCATTGGCAAGCTCTAAAGTCACTTTAGTTATTAATCCTCAAGGACTGTATATAGATGAAAAGGACAACTTGTACCTGTCTGCTCTTCTTGAGATCCAGTAAAATGGCATCTGCATAACCAGTGCATAACCTCAATACTCTGCTCATTTATATACTACTATCAGGAAAAAGCTCTTGATCCCTTTGAAGTGAATCTTTGGAGATAGTGGCAGTCGATAATGCAAATTGAGGTTTCCACATGCTTTTCTTCTGTGACCTGTTCATCTTTTTTTATCAGCAGGAGTTATCAAGGCTGATTTTTCAAAATGTATTTTCCTATGGTTTTTGACAATAATGAAAGCCCATAAGTTAAAGGACACAGGGTAAAAATGCACAGAGGGCATGATTCTTAGGCAACCTAGGATGTTAGTGATAGATTTAAACAGTCTTTATACCCGGAGATCTTTGACTTGATATGCAACCTTGCAAAAGAGCAATTCATTACAGTTCTTGCAATGGCAGCTTCAAAAAAGTCATCGATAGCGGCTTGGCAGTTAACACAAAACAGTTAGAAGAGAGGGCAGATAGCATGGTCTTCCAGTCAAGCAAACACTGGAAAACATGCAAGTTTCTCTCAGGAATGCATATTCAGTTCTAAACCAATTAAGTATTAAAAGATAATTGAATAAGATAATAAAGCTGTTGTATTCATCTAGAAAAAAAATCAGTTTCTTTGACTTTATCTTTGTATTTCATCTGTTACTCTTATACTCTATGAAGGATGAAGTTCTTCCAACTCCATTTAAATGCTCCAGTTCGTTGGAGTATTTGCTTAATTAGGACATCTCCCAGAGAAACTATTTGGCTGAAAAGTAAAGTGTTCTACTTAATTCTTTATATGACTGAAACAAAAAACCATCCTTTTATCACTGAATTAAAAATTTCAGTGATTTCACTTCTTGCAGAAATGTTTATAAAGCTGATGGGCAGTGAAATAAGTATGAAGATTCTGTACCAAAACAAAATGCAGGGTACTATTTGGTCAACATACTGTTGTTTCCACTGTTGTTAGCTTTTTAAATTTGATGTTTTTTTCGCTGCTGAGGGAAATGATTTTGAATAAACAAGAAAGAGGGATATCTCTATTCCAATAAGTGTATAAGCTGGTCGTTAATTTTTCAGTATGGTTGCGCTTTGTGTTAAGACAATGCTATGATAAATGTTTATAGAAACTTATTCTCTAGGTGTCTTTAAGAATAAAATTATCTTTTTCATATAGTAGTTTTTCTTTATGCCTTGTTTCTTAGGGAAGAATGATACTTCAATGAAACAAGGAATAACTAAAATTACTACATTTACTTTAAAAAAATTAATTTGAATACCTGCTGGAGCAATTAAAATAAGATTCTGGCTCTCAGGACACACATTTATTAAGGATATGTTTTCAACAAGTATGATTCTAAGATACTCAAATACTACAATGAGGCACCTATAAAGAGATTAAATCCTAGTTTTCAGCACTCTGTTGTGCAATAATGAAACAATAATTATACTTTTCCCCTCAGTGTCTCAACTGTCATACTTTTTGAGGTAGCTGGACATCTATACTTCCTGATTATGTTACTTTCTTATTGGGAGATAAGGTGCTTGACAGGAAGATGGTATACTTTATTCTAGTCTAAATTGATTTCAAATATGTATGCTTATGAAGAGAGAGATTGGATAGCAATGCCAGGGCAGAGTTCATAGCTGATACAGACAGAACTCATTAAAGCAAACCTGAAACAGTCTTCTCCCAGACTGTTTTATAGGTGAGATTCTTTAGCTGTCACCAGGTTTATGTGTTACAGCCATACCTTTACAACAGTGTTGAAGGCACCTATATCCTGTTAAATAGAGTCTGTCCCAATCTTTTCATTGTGTAGAACTTTCTGATCATTTAATATCTAACATAATTTTGTTGACCCAGATAAGCCAGGAATCTGCTCTTTGTTGCTTACTATGCTTTTATTGAAAGACTAAAGGTACCAAAATGGAAAATAGATGAAATTTGTATTATGTCTGTTTGACTTATGCTCTCACTTTTCCCCATGTTTCTATGCTGGAAGAAGGATGATGCATGAAAAAGTCCTGACACAATACATACTCACAATGAAGCAGAGAAGCAGTTAAGGTTTCTTTAGTTTAGATACAGCTCAGTAGCCTCAGGCACGCAGTCTATTAGGCAGCATGGCCCAACAGCTCCCTTAGCTGCTCCTCAATAGGTCTTGTGTTCCTAATCCTTCACCAGCTTTGTTGTTTTCTCTGGACATGCTCCAGTACCTCAATGTCTTTCTTGTAGTGAAGGATCCAAAAGTGAACACAGGATTCGAGGTGAAGCCTCCTCCCGTGGGTGGGAGTCAGGACAGTGCCAGATAGGGTGCCCAGTGTCAGACGTAGCACCAGGATGGCCAGGCTCAGGTGCAGGGGCAGGACCAGCAGTGCAGAAGTCCAAGCCCAGGCACAGCTGCAATGCAGATGGAGCTGAGAGCGTAAGTCCATAGCCTCTCTCCTGCATAGACTCACAGATCTAGATGAATGGGGCTCCTGGGTCTGTGGGTGTGGGGCTCCTAGGAGAGGCTTCTCAGCACCATTAAAACCCATTTGTGCCTTTGGGACCTAGATATAAGTTCCCTTGCAGAGACACAAAGGAAAAGAATTCAGAGAGCTTGCCTTGCTCTGTCAACTGGATTTATCCATTATTACTGTATGGGACTGTGGGTATCCCCATTTCCATCCAGTTTAGAGAATTTTTATGAAGGTATGAAAAACCATGAATCTGGAAGTAGTGTTTGGGAGTCATGTTTTCAGATTTTTTTTTTTTTTAATATCAATGCCTGCTGCTTTCTTTTTGAGTTTTCTATTTCATTTCTATTTTCAGTTTTGCTGCACTATTTTCAGTGTTCTTCACAGAAACTACTACAGTCACCCACACATAGATCACATACTAGTAAGTGTGAGGCCGTATCTGCTGTACCTCCTAGAACTGCCCTGGAGGTCACCTTATGTGTTGAGTTACACAGTTTTTCCTTTTGCTACTATTATGCTGCTGTGACAGTAGCAGGAAGGTGATAACAAGAGTCACTTCCCTTACATCAAGAACAAATAAGCTTTTTTTGAGAAAGGATAACTTTTAGGTGTACTTTCTTCCTCTGAATATCTACCATTACTTTTTTATGACATAGCTTCTGGTGACTTTTTTCTCAGCATATTTTATATTTTGATTCTCTTTTTTTGTTAAAACTTCATGATTACTTTTCCCTGAAAATGCATACATGAAATAATATATATTTTTTTTTAATAAGAAAAAGTAATATATGAAATGATGATTGTACATAATTTTGGCCAATATTTGAACAATCTCTGTCTTTTATTAAACTGAACCTGGTCATCTGTATTGACTGGAGATCATATCTTTCCCTTAGAAAGTACATCTTATTCAAGACAGATTTTCATTTTGCTTATGGGGATATACAGTTTTTGAAGTTTGTAGAGCCAGGATAATTAATGCCATTAAACTCTATAGCCTACAGTGAGTTATAGTACCTGGAGCAAACAAATTTGCCTTGGGAGTCTGGGGCTACTTTCCCACTACAGCAGGATTGCCAGCTACAAAATAAACCTGCCTCTGGCCAAATGCTGGTGGTGTGTCTATTACAGCATACTTGAGAAAGGTTAAAAAACAATGTGTAGCAGCTATGGGAGAAGAGAGTGAGAAGAACGTGAGAGAAACAACCCCGCAGAGATCAAGGTGAGTGAAGAAGGAGGAGAAAATGCTTCTTGCACTGGAGCAGTGGTGCCCCTGCAGCCTTTGGAAAAAAGACCATGGAAACACAGGTTGGCCACTTGCATTGAGGCTGATGCTGGAGCAGAATAATTCACACTGCAATCTGTGGAGAAAGCCACAGGAGGTGGAGATGCCCTGAGAGAAGCTGCAGCCTATGGAGAGTCCATGCAGGAGCAGAATTTTAGCAAGAGCTGTGGCCCTTGGAGAGGAGCCCATGAACAAGATTTTCTGTCAGGAACTGTGGCCATGTCAGATCCATGTGATCCATGCCATGGCAGAATGTTCCTGAAGGACAGTACCATAGGGAAAGGACTCATGCTGGGGCAGTTCTTTAAGAACTGCAGCCCATGGGAAGGGCCCATTTTGGAGAAGTTTAAGAAGGACTGTATCCTGTGGGAAAGAACCTGTGCTTCAGCAATAAATAGTTTAAGAAGAAAGAAGCAGCAGAGAGGAATTCCTAGCACCTGATTGCAACCTCCATTCCCTTGCACTGCTTAGAGCAGCGGGAGGAGGGTAGAAGAGCCCTATGAATTAAGGAGTAAAATCGAGTTCAGGAAAACTCTGTGTCTGTGTGAGGCAGTTTTATTTCTCTCATTATTTCTCACCATTTTACATTACTTTTTTTAAAAAAAAAATTAGATTAATTTCCTCAAGTCAAGTAATTTTTTACCAGAAATTGTAACTGGTAAGCAATCTCCCTTATCTCAATCTATGAGGCTGTTTGTCTCATTTTCTCTCTCTGCCCTGTTGAAGAGGGGGAGTGAGAGAGTGGGTGGATGGTGTCTGGTCATTAGCCAAGGTCAATTCACCACATGAACAAATAACCAAACAACTTAAAACTTGCAAGCTAAAATAAGAGGTGATGTGAATCACGTTGTCTCCAAACTCTACCTTGTGGGCTCAGGATTGTGCCCAAGGATGTCTGGAAGTGAACCAGGTCTTCCTATCAAGCAGTCTTACTCAATGCCGTTGTATACTTCACATAGGAGCTACGCATGATATCCAGTCTACCATTTAGATATTGCATTCTGAAGTGTGGGACACTTATTCATCAAAAAGATAAGTGCAGTAAAGATAAATTAGCTTGTAGTCCAAAGATTACCAGTTCTCAGGTAATGTTTACTTCTCACATAACTTGGTTTTAAAATGTCTAAGCCCATATTCTAGTCTTACACTTTACTCCTTTTCTTATTCATAGTACCTCGGTGAAAAACTACTACCCAGTGCCAGAGAGGACCTTGAATCAAATTTTCCAATCTCTACTACCTAAACTGCCCTTTCTAATAAACTTCAAGCATGTCTCCATCTTACCAAGCTGTTTGCCAATTTGTCAGTTTTCCAGTTTGCCAGTTGCTTTATTTGTCAGGTTTTGTTTCTCAATTTGTTCATTTGTCAATTTGTTAATTGCTTGCCACTTTCACAGTACTTACCCAGCTGAATTAATGTCTTCATTCTAGTGATTGCAGTGGAAAAAAAGCACAGATACTCAGTTCAGCCCAATACCTTACAGTTCTGTTTAGAAGGGCATGATATTGACATGTAGTATTTTTAAAACCTGATGTTGTATAATTTGTAAATATTTTAATCAATATATTTTAATTTTTACTCTATATGAAGTTACCCAAATATACCACACAAGCAATTATTGAGTCTATGGTTTTCATAATACGATATGTTTTGGCCAGTCCATTATACACCTCCATAGAAACTGAACTGAATCTATGTTAAACGAAAAATCTAGAAACAAAATAACACACATAATGACTGTAGCTATAAGACAGAATACCAAGTTGCCAGGAAATTTTAGTTTTCAATGAAAGACCCACTTTGATGTTTAAGAGTGATAACAACAGCAGAAATATTCAAAACAGAACAAGAAATCATAGTGGAGAAGCAGAATCATTTCCTGAAGGTACTGTCTAGTACTATAGATTGCAAAGTACTCTTTTCTTCTTTCTAAGGATCAACATTGACATCTCCCAGCTCTTAAAAATGTGCTCTTGAGTTGCTCTGCTATTGTGGCATTATCAAGTTAGTCTGCTGAAGGCAGTTTCTTTGCAGAAAACAATTTAATATTTATTGGACTTGAAAAAGTAAGTTTTACTCTGTAGTGGACTAGTTATAGCTGTTGCTGTGAAAAAAAAGAGATCATGGGCTGAGATCTGTGCTCTCAGTCCTTGATGTTCTTAAAAAAAACTAAAATCCAATAATGTTTAAGTACTGTTGTGACATGTGCTTTTAGTTTTTTCTTTTTATTACTCTTTCCTTCATGTAGTGTCAATTTGTCTGAACACAGCTGTTACTCAGACTGTCTTGGCAGAAAAACTGTTTTTCATATGATCTCAACATGACGGTCAATTTGATGACTTAAGACATTGAAACTGAGAAGCAAGATAGTTAACTTTATTGTACTTTAATTTGTGCCTTCCTGATGTCATGGCATGTAACACAGACATGACTGGGACTGTTAGTCTTTGATGAAACAGACAATCATAGCCTGAAATTCCCCTAGATGCCTGTTTATAAGATCAAAACACCAATAAAAAGAGGGAATTAAGTAACTGTATGAGGGAGAGATTGATATAATTTACTAATTTTTAATGAATGTTTCAAGCTTTATTAGTTACATGAAGATTAATCACCATGTAAAAATTTCTGAAAAAATTAATTTTGTACACTGAAAGTAGAATGACTGTGACAACCTTCAAATGCCCGGTCTGAGAGAAACTGCAGAACATGGCCAACCACCTTCTATTTTGTCCCTATGAATATATTATATATAATTATATATAATTATATATACTATATTGCGTGGGAACAAGGAATTGACTCTTCTTTGTGAATGCACCAGGTTATGCCTTAAGTTATTGTTTCTTGTTTCCTGTCCAATAATACATATCCTTCTTGAATTTCTACAAAGAAGATTTTCTTAATTCTGGACCAATTTTTCCAGAAAAAAAAAAAATGGTCTAGTATCCTTCTCATAATTGTAGAAATTTGATACTGTATTATTTTTGTAGAAGATTGATTTTTCATTTCAGAATGTATATGACATATTTAGAGAACTACAGTCATATCTATGGAGCCATCAGATTACTTGTATCATCTGTTTATATTCAATTTATTGCCTCTGCTCCCTTCCCTGATGTTTTTGTATGTGCAATTTACTATTTCCCTNCACCTGATTGCAACCTCCATTCCCTTGCACTGCTTAGAGCAGCGGGAGGAGGGTAGAAGAGCCCTATGAATTAAGGAGTAAAATCGAGTTCAGGAAAACTCTGTGTCTGTGTGAGGCAGTTTTATTTCTCTCATTATTTCTCACCATTTTACATTACTTTTTTTAAAAAAAAAATTAGATTAATTTCCTCAAGTCAAGTAATTTTTTACCAGAAATTGTAACTGGTAAGCAATCTCCCTTATCTCAATCTATGAGGCTGTTTGTCTCATTTTCTCTCTCTGCCCTGTTGAAGAGGGGGAGTGAGAGAGTGGGTGGATGGTGTCTGGTCATTAGCCAAGGTCAATTCACCACATGAACAAATAACCAAACAACTTAAAACTTGCAAGCTAAAATAAGAGGTGATGTGAATCACGTTGTCTCCAAACTCTACCTTGTGGGCTCAGGATTGTGCCCAAGGATGTCTGGAAGTGAACCAGGTCTTCCTATCAAGCAGTCTTACTCAATGCCGTTGTATACTTCACATAGGAGCTACGCATGATATCCAGTCTACCATTTAGATATTGCATTCTGAAGTGTGGGACACTTATTCATCAAAAAGATAAGTGCAGTAAAGATAAATTAGCTTGTAGTCCAAAGATTACCAGTTCTCAGGTAATGTTTACTTCTCACATAACTTGGTTTTAAAATGTCTAAGCCCATATTCTAGTCTTACACTTTACTCCTTTTCTTATTCATAGTACCTCGGTGAAAAACTACTACCCAGTGCCAGAGAGGACCTTGAATCAAATTTTCCAATCTCTACTACCTAAACTGCCCTTTCTAATAAACTTCAAGCATGTCTCCATCTTACCAAGCTGTTTGCCAATTTGTCAGTTTTCCAGTTTGCCAGTTGCTTTATTTGTCAGGTTTTGTTTCTCAATTTGTTCATTTGTCAATTTGTTAATTGCTTGCCACTTTCACAGTACTTACCCAGCTGAATTAATGTCTTCATTCTAGTGATTGCAGTGGAAAAAAAGCACAGATACTCAGTTCAGCCCAATACCTTACAGTTCTGTTTAGAAGGGCATGATATTGACATGTAGTATTTTTAAAACCTGATGTTGTATAATTTGTAAATATTTTAATCAATATATTTTAATTTTTACTCTATATGAAGTTACCCAAATATACCACACAAGCAATTATTGAGTCTATGGTTTTCATAATACGATATGTTTTGGCCAGTCCATTATACACCTCCATAGAAACTGAACTGAATCTATGTTAAACGAAAAATCTAGAAACAAAATAACACACATAATGACTGTAGCTATAAGACAGAATACCAAGTTGCCAGGAAATTTTAGTTTTCAATGAAAGACCCACTTTGATGTTTAAGAGTGATAACAACAGCAGAAATATTCAAAACAGAACAAGAAATCATAGTGGAGAAGCAGAATCATTTCCTGAATGTACTGTCTAGTACTATAGATTGCAAAGTACTCTTTTCTTCTTTCTAAGGATCAACATTGACATCTCCCAGCTCTTAAAAATGTGCTCTTGAGTTGCTCTGCTATTGTGGCATTATCAAGTTAGTCTGCTGAAGGCAGTTTCTTTGCAGAAAACAATTTAATATTTATTGGACTTGAAAAAGTAAGTTTTACTCTGTAGTGGACTAGTTATAGCTGTTGCTGTGAAAAAAAAGAGATCATGGGCTGAGATCTGTGCTCTCAGTCCTTGATGTTCTTAAAAAAAACTAAAATCCAATAATGTTTAAGTACTGTTGTGACATGTGCTTTTAGTTTTTTCTTTTTATTACTCTTTCCTTCATGTAGTGTCAATTTGTCTGAACACAGCTGTTACTCAGACTGTCTTGGCAGAAAAACTGTTTTTCATATGATCTCAACATGACGGTCAATTTGATGACTTAAGACATTGAAACTGAGAAGCAAGATAGTTAACTTTATTGTACTTTAATTTGTGCCTTCCTGATGTCATGGCATGTAACACAGACATGACTGGGACTGTTAGTCTTTGATGAAACAGACAATCATAGCCTGAAATTCCCCTAGATGCCTGTTTATAAGATCAAAACACCAATAAAAAGAGGGAATTAAGTAACTGTATGAGGGAGAGATTGATATAATTTACTAATTTTTAATGAATGTTTCAAGCTTTATTAGTTACATGAAGATTAATCACCATGTAAAAATTTCTGAAAAAATTAATTTTGTACACTGAAAGTAGAATGACTGTGACAACCTTCAAATGCCCGGTCTGAGAGAAACTGCAGAACATGGCCAACCACCTTCTATTTTGTCCCTATGAATATATTATATATAATTATATATAATTATATATACTATATTGCGTGGGAACAAGGAATTGACTCTTCTTTGTGAATGCACCAGGTTATGCCTTAAGTTATTGTTTCTTGTTTCCTGTCCAATAATACATATCCTTCTTGAATTTCTACAAAGAAGATTTTCTTAATTCTGGACCAATTTTTCCAGAAAAAAAAAAAAAATGGTCTAGTATCCTTCTCATAATTGTAGAAATTTGATACTGTATTATTTTTGTAGAAGATTGATTTTTCATTTCAGAATGTATATGACATATTTAGAGAACTACAGTCATATCTATGGAGCCATCAGATTACTTGTATCATCTGTTTATATTCAATTTATTGCCTCTGCTCCCTTCCCTGATGTTTTTGTATGTGCAATTTACTATTTCCCTTTTTAACCTTATATTTTCAATTTGATTTCCAGTAATCATAAATGAGAAAAACACAGTAATATTAGGAAGAAGTGAAATTAAACCTGTCAAAAGAGACAATTTTTCCAGGCATTTAATTATCGTATTTTATGAAGGTATGGACAAACTGTCCAATCTGTCAGTCTGCAGTCAAATAGAAATAATCCAGTTCCTCAGAAAAGACATCACAAAGGGGGTGAAAAAAGATTCTCATAATCTCCTTTAGTTCTACATTCCCTGGGTGTATTGTTCAAAAAGTAACATATTTATATAGGTCTCTGTCCTGTGGTCATACCTATCAGGTCTTGGTGGTGGCTGCTGGAGGGTAACTTCTGTGGAACTTCTCTGAAACGGATCTAAATAACCCATCAACTCCCAAATATGATACCAGCCCAAGAAGAATCTAGTGCTGCTACTCCGACATACTTAGGAGTGCCACACATTGCCTTCCCAAAGGAACAGTGTAGAATTGAGTGTAATCTGTGGCAAAAGCAAAGGAAGCTGAGTTTAGGAAATTAGCTATGAATCCTTTTTTTGCATTAGAGTAAAAAAATCCTCAATAAATGAATGAACATTTAATATCATTATGAATTTAAGGAAAAAAAATAATATATAGGTTAACAGTTCTTTAATATAGTTCTTCTTATAGTATTTTACAATGAAAATCATAATTTTATCCAACTATCAGAAAGGAAAGTTGAGGCTAAATGTTGATCAGTGATTTATTAAACATTAGTTACCCAGTGGCTGGTAACAGAATGTAAATCCATTTTGTTACCATTTTTCAACTCACCGATGTAAACCACAAGTTTCAGGTATCTTTATATTAGTAAATATAATCAAAATCCATGTGTTCCACAATTCCCTGCTTATCTGATATGGTCTTGGAAAACAGACTACATACAAAGAACAATGTTTGTTTGTTTGTTTGTTTGTTTTAACTGATAAATTGAAGCTAAATTTATAATATTGAAAAAGTTCAAATACAGTTGAAACTAGCCAGTGTTGTGTCAGAAAACAAGAGGCTTTATAAAGTATGTTAAAATCAAGAGGGGGTCTAGGGAAATATGGGACTGATACCAAGTGGTATGAGTTTCTTCTGGTTGTAGCACCAAACCTATGCCTTGATGATGACCTCATATGTCATATGGTTTACATTTAGGTAGTTCTGCAAGAAGCAGGGAGTTGGGCTCAATGATCCTTGTGGGTCCATTCCAACTTGACATAATCTATGATTCCATGAGTCCAGGACAATGGAAGCAGTGACTTTCCATTTGTGGACACTAAAATTCTAAGGGACCGGTTTTATGTTAATAAGTCTGTATGGCCTGATGGTGATTCATCCCAAAGTACTTGAAGAGTTAGCAACATTACAGCAGGAACATTCTTGATCTATTGAAAGTCTTGGCAGTCTGAGAAAGTCCCTGCTGTCTGGAAGCTTGCCAGCATTCTTCCAGTTTAAAAGAAGGCATAAGGGAAAATCCAGGAAAGTATAGACCTGTTTGTTTAACTTCAGTACCTAGAAAAATTATGGAGTAGATCATACTCATATGCTATTGAGAGAAATTAATAGGAGAATTCAATCATCAGGCACATTGGTTCACAAAGGGAAAATCCTGTTTAAATAATCTGATACCCTTCAACATAAGGTCACCTCCCTAGTAATGAAGGGAAGAAAGCAGATGTAGCTTTACTGGAATTATTAATGTTTTTGATACTGACCCTCACAGTATCCTTCTGGACAAGTTGTCCAGCTGTGAGATGAACAGGTATACAGTGCACT
>VWZS01010169.1:180526-203969 GCA_013397075.1 Rhabdornis inornatus
AAAAAAAAAAAATGGTCTAGTATCCTTCTCATAATTGTAGAAATTTGATACTGTATTATTTTTGTAGAAGATTGATTTTTCATTTCAGAATGTATATGACATATTTAGAGAACTACAGTCATATCTATGGAGCCATCAGATTACTTGTATCATCTGTTTATATTCAATTTATTGCCTCTGCTCCCTTCCCTGATGTTTTTGTATGTGCAATTTACTATTTCCCTTTTTAACCTTATATTTTCAATTTGATTTCCAGTAATCATAAATGAGAAAAACACAGTAATATTAGGAAGAAGTGAAATTAAACCTGTCAAAAGAGACAATTTTTCCAGGCATTTAATTATCGTATTTTATGAAGGTATGGACAAACTGTCCAATCTGTCAGTCTGCAGTCAAATAGAAATAATCCAGTTCCTCAGAAAAGACATCACAAAGGGGGTGAAAAAAGATTCTCATAATCTCCTTTAGTTCTACATTCCCTGGGTGTATTGTTCAAAAAGTAACATATTTATATAGGTCTCTGTCCTGTGGTCATACCTATCAGGTCTTGGTGGTGGCTGCTGGAGGGTAACTTCTGTGGAACTTCTCTGAAACGGATCTAAATAACCCATCAACTCCCAAATATGATACCAGCCCAAGAAGAATCTAGTGCTGCTACTCCGACATACTTAGGAGTGCCACACATTGCCTTCCCAAAGGAACAGTGTAGAATTGAGTGTAATCTGTGGCAAAAGCAAAGGAAGCTGAGTTTAGGAAATTAGCTATGAATCCTTTTTTTGCATTAGAGTAAAAAAATCCTCAATAAATGAATGAACATTTAATATCATTATGAATTTAAGGAAAAAAAATAATATATAGGTTAACAGTTCTTTAATATAGTTCTTCTTATAGTATTTTACAATGAAAATCATAATTTTATCCAACTATCAGAAAGGAAAGTTGAGGCTAAATGTTGATCAGTGATTTATTAAACATTAGTTACCCAGTGGCTGGTAACAGAATGTAAATCCATTTTGTTACCATTTTTCAACTCACCGATGTAAACCACAAGTTTCAGGTATCTTTATATTAGTAAATATAATCAAAATCCATGTGTTCCACAATTCCCTGCTTATCTGATATGGTCTTGGAAAACAGACTACATACAAAGAACAATGTTTGTTTGTTTGTTTGTTTGTTTTAACTGATAAATTGAAGCTAAATTTATAATATTGAAAAAGTTCAAATACAGTTGAAACTAGCCAGTGTTGTGTCAGAAAACAAGAGGCTTTATAAAGTATGTTAAAATCAAGAGGGGGTCTAGGGAAATATGGGACTGATACCAAGTGGTATGAGTTTCTTCTGGTTGTAGCACCAAACCTGTGCCTTGATGATGACCTCATATGTCATATGGTTTACATTTAGGTAGTTCTGCAAGAAGCAGGGAGTTGGGCTCAATGATCCTTGTGGGTCCATTCCAACTTGACATAATCTATGATTCCATGAGTCCAGGACAATGGAAGCAGTGACTTTCCATTTGTGGACACTAAAATTCTAAGGGACCGGTTTTATGTTAATAAGTCTGTATGGCCTGATGGTGATTCATCCCAAAGTACTTGAAGAGTTAGCAACATTACAGCAGGAACATTCTTGATCTATTGAAAGTCTTGGCAGTCTGAGAAAGTCCCTGCTGTCTGGAAGCTTGCCAGCATTCTTCCAGTTTAAAAGAAGGCATAAGGGAAAATCCAGGAAAGTATAGACCTGTTTGTTTAACTTCAGTACCTAGAAAAATTATGGAGTAGATCATACTCATATGCTATTGAGAGAAATTAATAGGAGAATTCAATCATCAGGCACATTGGTTCACAAAGGGAAAATCCTGTTTAAATAATCTGATACCCTTCAACATAAGGTCACCTCCCTAGTAATGAAGGGAAGAAAGCAGATGTAGCTTTACTGGAATTATTAATGTTTTTGATACTGACCCTCACAGTATCCTTCTGGACAAGTTGTCCAGCTGTGAGATGAACAGGTATACAGTGCACTGGATGAAGAACTGGCTGAACAGTAGGGCTGAAAGGGTTGTGTTGATTTGCATGAATGAGGTGAATGCAACATTAGCAAGTTTTTTGACAATATTAAACTGGGAGGTGCTGTTGACTCTTTTGAGGGACAGGATGCCTTGCAGAAGGACCTAGATATATTGGATCATTGAGCAATTGTCAGTGGTCTGAAATTTAACAGGAACAGATGCTAAATCCTGCACCTGGGATGGAGTATGGTCAGCCAAAATTCTAGATTGGGGGAAAGGTGCAGAAAGGGTTCTGCAGAAAGGTGATTGGCAGCAGCTCAGTAGGAGCTAGCAGTGTGCTGTGGCAGCCAGGATGGCAAATCTCATCCTGGGGTGCATAAAACACAACATTAGCAGCTGGTCAAAAGAGTCAATTATTCCTCTGTATTCAGTGCTGGTGCAGCATCACGTTGAGCACAGTGAGCAGTTCTGGGCCTCACTATTTAAGAAGGATATGAAGGTACTTGAATGTGTCCAGAGGAAGGCAACAAAGCTGGTGACAAGGCTGGAGGTCATGTTCTATGAGAAGTACCTGAGGACTATGGGTTAAACTAGTTTGGAGAAAAGGAGTCTGAAGGGCAACCTTGCTCACCACAGCTTCCTGAGAAGGGGAAGCAGAGAGAGAACTACTGATTTCTTGTGTCTGGTAACCAGTGATAGGATGCTTGGGAAGAGTTCAAAGCTGCACCAAGGGGATTTTAGGCTGGACATTAGGAAGTATTTCTTTACCAAGAGTGTGATCAAACAGCAAAACAGCCTTCCTAGAGTATGGTAAATACCCTATTCCTGTCAGTGTTTAAGAGTCATTTGGATGGCTGCTGTTTTCCTTTCTAACTAGAACTATTTCATTCCATTCCATTCCATTCCATTCCATTCCATTCCATTCCATTCCATTCCATTCTTAATTGAAAAATCAAGCCATGGAAAAATTTTGACTAGATTAAAGGTACTCACTGTAAAGTTAATGCAGTGCTGCTGTAGGTATGTCTTGTGATGTATCATCTAATTACCTCTGTTCTCCTTAGGACTCCTGTCTCCACAATATCACAGTGTGTTTCCCAGATCTGTTCAATAATTCACATTCTCCTTAATGTCCACTGCCTGGTCTCCTCCCACAGGCCCTCTTCCTTATTTTGTCCATAAGACTGAAAGCATGGTCTGGAGAAGGAATTCTTAATTTCACCAGAAGTGTTTCTACAACATTATCAGAGACTATGTTACTTTTAAACATTAATAAATTAAATTTCACATATAGGCACTGTCACCATTTTAGAGAGAGAGAGCTGAAATGCCAAAGGACTAAGATTAAAAAAATCTAGTTTGAATACCTATGACCTTATTTTTCATATTATTTGCATTAATGGATCTTCATATATTCACAGCATAGCAAATCAACTTTAATTACATTTCTGAACAGTCAATATTGCTGTTACTGAGGAGCAATATGTTCTGACTGTAATGAACATGCACCTTTAGAAAGTATTGTTGAAGTGATTTATCAAATACAGTGAAAATCAGTAGCAGAGGCATAGACAGAATCTGGTTTCCATACAAACACTTGGCTTTTGCAAATATAATATCAACCTTCACGTACTTCAGCTTTTGTAATAACAAAGCATGACACTGTACATGCAACAGTCCCCCCTACCCTTTTGCCAATCTCCTCCTCTATTCTGAGACTCCTTTCAGGTCTTGCCCCCTTCATGCTTCATCTCCATGCTCGTCCATTCTCTGTGGACTATCTCCCATGAGAACTCAGCCTCTCAAAGCTTTTTGTTTTTAACCACATCTGCTTCTTCCTTCTCTGCTTCATGTCTTGCCCACAACAATACTTTTAGGAATTTTTATTAATATTCTAATTTACTGACCAATTCTCAGACCAAATTTACTGTGTCTTGAGCCAGTGAAATGTAGAAAAATCAGGATTTAGATGGCATTTAAGTGCCTGATTCAAATTCTGAAAGTTTCAGTCTAAAACCTGGAGAAAGCAAAGGGACTTTATTATTTTACTTTCCCATTTTTCTGGGACATATCTTGTGCTATAGGTGATCGTAAAAGTGTTACGTGGCAACAAGCAGGGAAGTTGCTGGAACTTTTCTTCTACTGAAGAGTGCTGAATAATGTTATGCTGGCACTAACATATTAGTGAAAGCAAAATTTCAAAGGAATTATCTGTACTAAATGAAAGCCATATGTACATACATATGTGCACAAATGTGCACACAAAATTGCAGTTCAAAAATATCCTTTCAAGTCAGGATGTTACCAAAAGTTACAGGAATGCCCATGACCAAATCCCAGCAAGACTACTGATTAAAGTATATATGCATGTCAGGCAAATTATGTAGTCAATTAGCAAATTGAGCAATGTGTAACAATGTAATTATGTAAGAAGGAAATTAGTCAAATTCAGATTTTGGAACCTGGACAGTTATTACATCTCTTGGCTGAAGTTTGACTGGTAATATGAAATTTTACTCCATTCTGCTAATTGCCATACTGTTAGAAGTCAGGAAAACTGAGTGAGTATTCTTGCAAAATATCAGGTTGATAGCTGAAATGAAGGATTTATATTGATGGGAGGGGTAGACCTTGGTAGAAAAATAACCTTAAACCATTCACTCGAAAATCAATAAAAATATAACTGTCAATATCTTGACAGTATAGTGGAGCTTGAGTTTAGGACTAATTGGAAGCCAGAAGATAAACTGTCCACTACCAAAATCCCCGAGGACTTCATGCAACATCTATTACCATAGTGTAGGCTCCAGCTCTTGAGATTTTTTGAGAATGGGCCTCAGGCTGTTTCAGAGATCTTTTTCCATTACTGTCTTTCATCTATTAGGTTACATTTTCAAGATATTAAGTAAATTAAAACCAATGTACAGGCAACTCTATTACCTATATTCTCCATCCGTAATGAAAAAACTTTTTCACCACATTCTGGTTTGTTCTTCCAAGATCAGTTAGGAAACTAAATGAAAGGGGGTTTCAACCTACTCTACTCTTGAATCTGTCTGACCCTCCCTCAAGGTTTTAAGTTCATGATTACTTAAGGATTAGTGTTGAAATATCCTTTATGGTCTGTGTGTTCGTCATTTAGAAAATGTGTCTGGTTTCAAAGTGGTAATTGATGGCATATAAAACAGCCATTAGCATCTGTGACTTCTACACTTCTTAGTTAATACCTAAATAGCAAATAAGAAAAGGATTTCTAGGCTTATATGGCCAGGTGCAATACTTGGCTATTTGTCTTTTAGCTTTAGGCTTTTATTAAAGAAGGTAGCACATATTTCTTGTTCGTTTGGTCCTTCTATAGACTTCAATATATTTTTTTAGGCCTCCATAAAATTATGAGTCAGAAATTGTTTGTCAGACAAGATTTTATAAGAATAAACATTTTCAGTAATAAAAAGCAAATAATAAAGATTTTTAAAAAATCTAAAAAGAGAAAAAATACAATTAACTTAGCAAAGATGTTGGGGTGCGCTGGAAGTCTGATTTTTCACACATGAACGCAACAGAATTTATGGTAACAGATTAGCACTGGACAAATCTTTCTATGAGAAGTATGAATTATTATTGAATTCTCAGGAGAAAACTGCCATGGTTTAACCCCAGCCAGGAAGTTAGTACCATGGAACTGCTCATCACTCACTCCTCCAACCTACCCCGTGGGGTTGAGAATCAGAAAGAAAGGTAAACCTCATGGGTTGAGATAAGAACAATTTAACAATCTAAGTAAAATACGATCATAATAATAAAAATAGCAATAATGATAACAATAATGAGAATGGTAATAATAACAACAATAACATGCTGATAATATGATTAATAATAATAGTAACTATAAGGAGAGAGAGATAGTAACAGAATCCAAAAGAAACAAGTGATGGACAACAAAATTGCTCACTGCCTCCTGACTGAGAACCAGCCTATCCTCAAATACCACTGGTCCCTTCTGCACAGCTCCCCAGTTTATATACTAGACATGACATTCTATGGTTTGGAATATCTCTTTAATCAGTTTGGGGCAGCTCTCATGGCCATGCTCCCTCAGGTGTTTTGTGCACCTGCTCACTGACAGAGCATGAAACACCGAGTAAGTCCTTGACTTAAGACCAGCACTACTTAGCAAACACCAAAACATTTGTGTATAATCAACATTATTCTCATGGTAAATCCAAAATGCTGCACCATACCAGATATTATGAAGAAAATTAACTCTGCCCCAGTTCAATCAAGACAAAAATTATAGTATTCACTGAGATGGAAAAAAACCCTGCATTTCATCCTTTTTTTGTGTCAGGCTTCATAGAATGTTTTCCTTGAACTATGGAGTTAACAATGCAGTCGAGATAGTTAAACCTATAACAAAGAAAATGTCTATCTACAAATGCAATTGTAGGACATCTGTGTTGATAATGCTATGTGCAAACTCATTTTTGCAGGCAGTGTCAAATATTTAGCTGAAATTGGGCCCATAACATGCATTTAAAGGAGAAGTGAGAGGGTAAAAAACCCCAGCCCTGAAATACTATAGTTATTTCCCATTTAGAAATCACAGTGCTATAGGGAACATAAAGTAAGAAAGCAAGCACATCTTGACTAGAAATAAAATTTATAGGGCCATGTAATCAAACCTAAGACTTATTTTATTTTGGTTTGTGCCAGTTGGTTAAATGCCGGGAGTCTTTTTAAATAGGTTACACACTGCCTTTAGCTAATTTGAATTACATTGAGGCAATCAGTCTTTACTGGAACTTATAAGCAATAAAGTAAACAAGAGTTCCACAGTGGCAGCTATTTCCACTGACTTGAGAAGCTTGCTCTAGAAATATGCAGCTCTTTGAAAGTTTTGGTGCTTTTCTGTATCCACAGTCTGGCTTTTATAAAAAAATATTGTTTTTCTGATGTACTACATCTGAAATATATGTTATATTAAATCCAAATTTGCATATCAAAATGAATGTTGTCACTGTAAATTTTAGCAGTGTGTACACTTTTTTCACACATTTTTTAAAAATAGTTCCTTTCACATGAAACTTGTTCCATGGAAGCTGTATTTTATGAAGTAGCTCTCAGTGCTCTTGGTTAAACAGAAGCCTGGCTTTACCTTTTTTCCCCAATAAAAAGCAGTTAATCACCAGATTACTGCAGTGCTTGAAGCAGTGATGAGTTAAAGCTGGAAGTGGCATTCCCCTCTCTACCCTGTGCTTGTGAGACCACATGTGCATTCACCTGCTGCATCCAGGTCTGGGGTCCTTAGCACAGGAAAGGCATGGACCTGTGAGATTGAGTCCAGAGGAGGCCACAAAGATGATCCGAGGATTGCAGCAAGCCTCCAAATAAGACAAACTTGAGAGAGCTAGAGTTATCCAGCTTGGAGAAGAGGAGGCTCTGGGGAGATCTCATTGTGGCCTTCCAGCACTTAGGGTTGGCTTATAGAAAAGAGGGATAGAGAATTTTTGCCCAGATAGATAGGATAGGGCTAGGATAAGCAGGAACAATTTTAAACTAAAACAGGAGAGATTTAGATTAGGTTTTAGGAAAAAATTCTTTACTATGAGTATGGTGAGGCACTGGAACAGGTTGCTCAGAGAAGTTGTGGATGTCCCATCCTTAGAAGTTCTCAAGGGCAACCTGGTTTAGTGGAAGATGACATGGCAACAGGATTAGAAGTACATGATCTTTAAGATCCCTTCCAACCTCAGACTTTCTATGATTCTATGACCCATATTGCACAGTACAACAGCCCAGGATTTCATGGAAAGTCTTATTTAATCATGTTAAAGTCATATTTAATCCTGTTTGGCTTGCAGATTCTGACCAAAAAACCAAAAAAACACAAGTGAGACAAAAGATGCTATAAAAAAAGAGCTTTTAATTTTAAAATAAGCAATCTCTAAACAGCACATGACAGATCCCGTCACTATCACTGTACTCTAGACTCTCATGGCTTTCAGTAAAATAATAATCAGCATTTAGAGGCCAAAATCTTAGAACAGATGTTTCTCCATCTTCGTAATGTGATAGCAGATTTTTCTTGACTTGCTTTAGTCACTGAAACATTTCTAAGTACTGTTTGGTAGTTCAGAAGATAATTTTGTCAACAGCTGTAATGGCAACAAAATTTGGTTACTTAAGGTCTTTTCATCACTGTTGAATTGCATCTATCATCCTAAATAAATCCAGATTCTATGTTTAATTACAAAGCAGAGTAGTTCATTTTAATTCTTTTAAGAACGTAGTCAGAAGCTAAATGAAAACAATGGAACAAAAGAAATTATCTATAGCAGTAGTAAAAAAAAAAAAAGCTTGTTTAGTTATGCATGAATAATGGAGATGGATTGTGAGCAAAGGCACTGCTACAGTGGACTTGAAAGGAAGAAGACAAGAGGTAGAAAAATGGTGGAAATAGGCAAATGCCATTAACAGGTACAGTAGCTTGTAATCCATAGATATCAAAGCAGGAATAAACACAAATGGTTATTTATTTAATGAAGACTCCTGTGAAATGGAAAATTACTTGTGTTGCAAATAAAATAAAACTTAAAGTAATTGAAACCAAACCTGTAAGTGAAAAATCAAACACTAGAACCTTTATTGCACCTCAGGGGATTAGAGCATCTCCTTCAACCATAGCAGTCATTGCTGTATTACTTCCGTAAGAAAGAAAAGCAGGTTTTCATGAGCAGTGTGATGTTTTGAGTGTCCCAAATATTTTTGAGAAAGGAATCTAAAATCACAAACTTCATACAGAAATTATGAATCCAATTCTCATTGGATTAAAAAGTGAACAATTCCAATATCCTCAAAAGGGGTACATTGTGGCACACGTATTTAGCACATTACAGTGCTCTGAAGACATGCATTTCTATAGTTTCTCTAAATGACACTGCAGTAGACTATGTGCACATGTGAATTTACCCCAAAAACTCTAAATATCGCTCAAAATCACAGTATCATGGGATAATTAAGGCCAGAAGGGACTTAGGAGGTCTTTAGTTCAATGTTCTGCTCAAAGCAGAGTCAGCTGTAAGATCAGACCAGGCTGCTCTGGGCTTCATCCAGTCAGGTCTTGAAAACCTCCAGCTATGGAGACTGACAGCACAATCTCTCAGGGCAACCTGTTCTACTGCTTGGAGTTATGGAAGCATGGCAGATGTGAAAGCCAGCCCATAGGCTGACCACTGATATCAGTTAAAATGAAGCCCTGTCTGTACACAGCTGTGAAAAACTGTTTGGTACATTATTGACCTACTTCTCAGTGTATTTCTGTAAAAGAAAAAGGAAAAAGGAGGAGCTGAGTGGAGAAAAAAATTGATGAAGATATTCTATAGAACATAGATCTTATTTTACAGAGCAGAAAAGCGTAATTCATTAAAATTCTACTATCTGTTTTATGTTTAGATTTTTCTAATGGGTGTGACTTGGTGCAAGGCAGGGAAAAGAATGGAAATTAGACAGCTTGAATTCAGAGGAAATTTTGCATCAATTATATCACAGGAAAAGCAAAAGAAACATATTGAAAATTTGCTATGTAAGTGGAATGTTCTTCTTTCAGGGCATTTTAAAACAACTTTGTTTAGGTCTGTAGTTTTTGCTTCACTGTTTATAAGCTTACAAATTATAGTTTACAAAATATAAATGGTCAAGCTGGGGATTCAATATCTGAATTTTATTTTGACCCCCAAAACATAAACAATATTGAAATAATGATAATCTTATGCTTTGCATTTCATTCATTATAATCTCAGAATAATATAACTTATATTGGTCATACCACATCAGATGATTTAGAGAGAAAGACTCAGTTTTGAATATATTGAATGAGAGAAGCTATATACCTTCTCATAAAAGGACTGTGAAAAAGAAGAACATATTTTTACTATATTGCTTTTCTGTCTAGAGGGAGTTCTATATGTGCAATATATATTTTTGGAAACTCTGCTTTTTACTAAATTTATGGGCAAGAGAGAGAAGTACTAACTCTATATCCAGATTTATTGTCTTCAGAACTTACACCACCCTGAGCAAGGAAAATATATAGTTTTTATGCATTAGCAATGCAATGTATGTATTAAAAATATTTCAGTATAAATTAGTAAATGAAGTTTGCTGACTTATAAACAATATGCTGTTGCACTTTGTTGTTTTTTTTCCTTTCAAGACACTGTGATTAATGCTCTCTTCATATCAGTTAAGGGTCACCTATCATGCACTAGCATTAGTTGATATTGTCAATTGTATATGATTACCAGGGTTTTGTAGTCTTTTTTTGCCCCCAAAATAATACATGTAAAAGGATGTGTAAGGCCCCTTAATAGGCAGTATTATATACAGAAATATATAACATTATATACACTTACAGAAATACACAGTAATACAAATAAAAATCTAGTTCAAATATCATCTAAACATAAAACACAACTCAGCCTTTTTGAAGAGCTCAGGAATACCTTGTTTTGCACAGATGATCCGTGACCATGCAGGTTATGACTGTGATGTCCTCAGTAGTAGTGTCTAGGTCCTGTCTAGACTTTGAAGTCTGAGTGAACAAATTCCTCTCTTAGGCTTCAGGGCCACTCTGATGAACACCAGTTGCATGTAGATTGTGCATGTTGTAGAGGAATCTCAATCATATTCCCACATTATAGGTCAGTTTCAAAAGCAATAAACTCAAATTGACTGCACCAAGTCGTATTATAAAATTTCTGTTGGGATCCTTACATTGCTGGATTCTGGAGGGAATGCCTATGATATACAAATAAGTATTGATTTTTTAATATAATTATTGGTCTATTAGCTGGATCTTTGAGCTGCATTCTCTGTGCTATGCTGACACTGTTCTTTGAGTCAATAACATCTTCAGATCTAAGCATCCTTTGAGATTATTTTTCACTTTATATCACTTCAAGGATTACTTGTTCGTTATTTTTCTTACATAAAAGGAAGTATATTTTACATGGTAATTGATGAGAGATATAGTTTGTGGAGATTACGTAGCAAACAAGAAGGATTTGTTTCTGTTTTCCTAAACTGCACTTGCAAGTAAAAAGGTGTATGCATTATTTTAAAAAAGAGTGTGAAACATCTGTTCCCAAGTAATGAGAATTTGAAAGATTATTCTGTTTTTAATTTCTATTTAAGTGATTCATATTCAGAAGAGCTCAGAATAAGCACCAGCTCTCAGACAAATTAATTTATTAATGAAATGGGCTGAAAAACCAGCACTATTGTTTTCTTGTAGATTACCACAAATTATATTAATTTAATTAAAACAGAAAATCATATTTATTAATGTATTCTGTTGTGAGTGAAGAAGATTGAGTGGCTTCTCTAGTTCACAGGCTGAAAGCAATGTGAGATTACGTGCTGAATTAAGAGAGTAAACAAGGTAAATTGCTAATACATTACTTATGCCTGCTTCTTGATATAGCTAATACTAAGTATAAACCAGATTCTGCACTCTCCCTAGAGGCTGTACTAGAAAAGCAGATAAATAAAGACAGAAAATGCATTTGTTCATATTTATCAAGGTATCCTCACGAGTTGCAGAATTTGATTCCTTCTCAAAAACCTTTTACTTCTATTTCATCATATATTCTAGTAGGTTTTGAATATATATTTGCATTAATAAATATAAAAGAAATCCTTAAAGGTATCAAAAGAGGTCAGTAATGGTCAAAAGCTGACATAAAGTGCACACAAAGTAAATAGAAATACACATTTCCTTAGACATTGGGGGAAAAAAAAAAAAAAAAGACCAGGGTATTGGGATTTGCAAGAAGAGTAGAAGAGGATGAACTCTGATTATACCAAACACAGAAAACTGAAATATAATTTGTGATGATTGATCAGGGTATTTTAACCACTTTTACTAGGGCCTTGTTAAATTGTATTTTAACAGTTAATAAAGAAACAGATGTAAAGTAAATCAGTTTGTGCCTAATGGAATGTTTTGCATTAGTGGGGTTAGTGGACAGAGAATGTCACTTGCACTTCCCCTATATGTGTCCTCAGGTGGCCTAATTTTATGGACCAGAGTTTATGGTGCAGCGTTTGAAAATTGTTTTTCCCGATTCAAATAAAAATTATGAAAACTTTTGAGAACACAAACAATGCTCAAAGGCAAAGTCTCCAGAAAACAGGCTGAAAATTAAGATTATGGACCTACTTCCTCTCCTCAGATTCTGACATAAGAGGAGTAGTAACAACACTCCTTTATTTTTTTCTTTCAATGTCTCTTCCCTAAGGAAAAGGGCTACAGCCTTTATATGTCAAGGTATAAGGGCACAAACTAAAGTGACTCCCAAGGTCACATTACCCAGTGCATTAAAAGATCACCTCACAATCACCAATTCAGAGTTTACCCCTACCACATGGTCAGATGGCCTTCCTGCCTCTGAGTACTGGCATGGAATATCTAACTGAGAAAGTAATATGTATGTACTAAAAAAGTTTTTCACATTTCCAGAAAAGAGTGAGAGATGCCAATGTACAAATTATTTCTGATTCACAGTTCTGAAAATTGCATTAGATCCTACAATTTTGCATGGCTAACAAAAAAAAATTACAATTTTTATCATTTTATCATCTTACTGCAATATTTTAAATAGCATAGACTAGCACACAATGTTCTCTCAGTACAGTTTGGCTTTCCATTTTTTGGCCACTTTTGCTTCATTTGCTTGACCTTATCAGTCTAAGAATAATGACGCTATGTTAACTCAATTGAAATTGTTTGAAGTGCAAAACTGCTCATCATTAATCTTATAGTGACAGTCCTTATTGTAATTAAACTCCAAAGATATGTAATTCCTTGTTAAGAAAGATTTTTTTTACTGTTCAACTCACAATTCAAATTAGTCTATTTTCATACACTTTGCTATTTCTTGGTAGTAAGTTGTCCCTTATTTTACCTGAGTGCTTTAAATATGTTGATTTTTGATGTAGTTTGTGCAGCTGTGAAATTAAATCACAAATGAAAAAGCCTTATTGGTCAGTAAATGAAAAATAGTGATTATATTTGTGAACAACTAATGTCATGAATAAGTCATAAGGTTTTCATTACCAAGATTTTAAAGACATGCTCTTATAGCAGTCATGCCATGCATGTATAGACACTGATATTCTATTGCTGAAAAAGAAAAGGTGTTTCTGTGTAGCAGAGAACTTCTGAAAGAAAATGTAAGAAATAGAAAATGATGGCTTATTTCTTTTAGCCATCTGCAATACAAATCATGAGCAACAGATCCCAGAGTTAAAGCAAACAAGGGGTCATTGAATTCCTGAACACCAAGAGAAAAATAAGTGCTATACTCTGACTTTTAGATTTACTACAATCCAGTGCTTTAATTTGAAATTAGGTTGTTTATTTAAAGAAAAATGATAAGTGTATTGTCATCCTTTTTTTCCCCCTAGCGTAGGTAGGAAATGTCAAAAAATGGCTCTTCACATTAATGTTTCTTTATTTTTCCTTGCCAGATTATTTTATCTTTGTGGAAACAATGTGAACAGAAAGGTCATCAGCCCAGAAGATCAAGATGCATGTAACCATTCTTTCTGACAAAGACAAACTGACCTTTTATGTTTCACATACAGGTCACTAAATGTCAGGGCACTGAGGGGAATGATGGCCCTCAACATCCCTATCCAAGCTCCGCGGGGCTCCCACAGCCCTGCTCCATGGCCCAGGGCTCAGGTTCAGCCCAGCCCAGAGCTGTGTCTGTCCCAGTGGTGCTGTAGGGGTCTGGCTTTCCAGCCACACCACAGCAGGGCCAACCCACAGCCTGGCATCCCCATTCCCACAGAAGCACCTGGTGATGCCCCAGCTGCCCTCCTGGCCTGCCCTGCTCCTTATCCAAGGGCTCTGGAACAAGGCCTGGCTGGTGAGGCTCACAGTGGTCCCCACCTGTCTCCTGGTACCTGGCTGCAGTGCTCATGGCACTGCCCAATGTATGTGTGCCAGCACTAACCTGGGGAGGGTTTGTCCACAAACCCTCTTTTCTCCACAGGGGGAACGTTCTCAAAGCAGGGATCTCAAACAACTCATCTACAACACAGTGCTTATCCCCAGTTATTTTCCTTTCATGGAACTGTGTATAGTGGTTTGTCACCTCAAAACAGACCTCAATAAAGCAATGTTGTTTTCAAATCTTCAGGAGCTCTGAGTAACACATAAGAGCTAAAATCACTTACACTTCAAGGTGCTTTGCAAGACAGGTCAAATTCAACATCCCATTTTTTACAGACTAGGGTGTGGACGTGTTGCTGAGGCTTCACTTCATGAACTCAAACCTTGTGTCCTGTTGGCCTATATGTTACAGCCACTCAGACTCTTCTACACATCAGCACAGTAAGTGAGTTTTTAAAAGGGTAAACCTTCTTAAGTGGCACTTTGACATTGACTTTGTAGGGAAACCTAACAGCCCTGCAAAACTCACACTAGAACAGGAAAATGCCTGTAGTGACCTGATTGTCACTATAAGTGAAATGCCTGTAGTGCCTTGAGTGTCACTACAATCAAAACTACAAGTGAGCAAGTCAGAGTTATTCCCTTTCCAGATTTGTTCTAGTTCATATGTGCCTTTCTCAACTAGGTAATATCTCTTATATTCCAAACTAGTGTACCTCAGTTCTAAGCTTTGCTTCCAACATTTTTACTTCCTGCTAATAACAAAGTTCAGGATTTAAAGTACACTGCAGTCAGCAGTGGCTTTTTCATTGGCAAATGATTCATTGCCTTATCATTTTGCTCTGAACATACCACAGCCTATAAAGAGATCAGCATTAATAGAAGCAAAAACTTTTAAAATACTTCACACTACTTTGATCTCAATGAGTGAAAAGTCCTAGCTGGAGAGAGTCAAAATGGCATTATATATAAACATGGCTCACTTAAGGCTGAGATGAGATAATCTTACCCTTTGTAAATATGAAGTGGAGGTAAACAATGAGGAAAACCAATCTCTTTTAAACTGCTTAGGTATAAACAGATTAGTGTATATATATACACACACACACACCTAAATATACCTATATATATATTGGCTACTAACATATGGAGATTGCAAACTTAATTCAGATGAGATTCTGAAGCAGTTATTCGGAGAAAAAAATGTGGTAAACATGTTCATGGAACTATTTTTTTAAATCAACTCAAGAAACAAGTATAACATGGCAGAACCTTGTTCCTTTTCTTCCATGGTTAGTAATTTCAAGTGGGACTAATGTTGGTACCTCAGTAGGAACTTCATAGGTTTTGGATGATCCCTAGAAGAGACAAAAAATGAAAAAAAAAAAATTCAAGGGCAATTTCTTATAGATTCTGCTGATACAAGAATCACACCTCTATTTTTACTTCCAATAAATTTAGTGACATACAAAATCCAAGTGATTGTCTAACTACTGGCATGGACCAAGACTGAATTCTTCAAATTGCATCAGAAAAATAGTAATTCCCTGAGAATTTTAGGAGACACACTGAAATTCTCAAACAGATCTGCAGAATACAATTATGGTGTCCTCACAAACACCACTTCCCCAGGGCAATTATTATTCTGGCCCTTCTTCGACCTGGATTTCCTAACTCACGGTGCTTACGTGCTAAATGACCAGAATGGATGTGTATTGTGGGACCAGATAGCAATCAAAGCCTTTGCAAAGGAGAAATTAAACTCCTCAGAGGGGAATAGCTGTAGACAGATCAAAGCTGTCACCTACTCTGATCCATGTAGTCTGGCCTGGATATATTAATGTGGGATCCCCAGCTGCAAAGTCCAGTCCTAAGATATTGACTATGAATTGTCTGAGCTCAGGAAAGAGACAGGCTTAGAAGTCGACATCATCTGAGTTAAAATGTCTGATCTAGTCACAGGTTGGTTAGCTTTGCAATCAATAGATAGAATATTTAGTTCCCAGCTGAACTCACCCTGTAAGAATGATAAAAACCTTTGTGCTAATCTCCTTTGATTATAGTGACTAGTAGAATACCAGTTTAATTAATTTTAAGCATTCTGAACTGGCCCTGAGCAGTGTCTAGTGCTCTCTGTTGACTACACAGCAAACTTCTGCTCCTAATGTAGCTGCTGTGATTTGTGCCAAAGTAGCTACACAGTGACCAGAAAATGGTAGCATGTACAAAAGTAAATAAATGACAGTTTCTTGAGCATGAATCTCAGTAGAATAACAGACTGTGGTGTGCCAAGAAAGAAAATTGCTTTCTGTTAGAGGGAGTCCTACAAAACTAACTTTAACTTTACTGGTCTTTAGAATAAGTAGAGTACATCATGCTTGTCTGAAGAACTATTGAGAGAAGGACACAAATGAACATGCTCTCAGTCGTTTCTCTTGAATGTCTAGTTTCATTAGGACTTCAGGAAGTTATTTGTTCTTAGGTCTGAGAACATAAACCAATATTAAGTAAATAAAAACAAAACCTTCCACTGAACTGTTCAGTCGTTGAGTCTACATGTTCTGAGAATATGCATGGATCCTGGTGATTTTCTTAGCTATGGAGATACAACTACTCAACTATTGTAAGCGATTATACATATATATATATTCATTTTGTCCATTCTTCTTTCCTCCTTTTTCTCCTTCCTTCCCATGAAGTCACAAATAAAATAAATAGACTGAGAGGCAGTGTCTATAACACTGTCATGGTTTAAGTCCGCTCGAGGACTAAACCCCACATAGCCACTTATTCACTGTTACAGCAGACCTCTCATTAGGAGTAGAAATGAGCCAAGACACAGACTCTCATTCAACAGCATGGAAATGGTCCTGGTTTATTCTTCTTTACATCCTGACTCTGACTACAGCAAGCTCCTGCTGTAGGGTCCAACTGCAGACTCGGCCTGCTGGACTATGACTGCAGGTATTGGTTTGCAGACTGAATACAGCTTTCACCCAGCTCAGCTATGACTTCAGGCTCTGACTCCATCAGAGCCAGACTGATCTCACAGCAGATTTTTTACTACAGCAACTCTCTTCCTTGTTTCTTTCTGTCGCTCTGGATCATTCCTCCTTCCTCAGAGCTCCTCTACCTCCTCCAAGCTCTCTTTCTCTAACATCCCCAGGACCACCCAACCCACCCCTTTTATCACACTTACCTTTATTAATCACAGCTGTGACCCATTAAGGGCAAGGCTGTTCCTCTTCTTTGGTAATTAGTACAACTGTGACTTACCAGGGGCAAGGCAGCCTATAATGTCTTCTACACCTAAAATTCACCTCCCTGCAGTGAGATAGAGAATTGGAAGAGTAAAGTGAGAAAACTCATGGGTTGAGACAGTTTAATAATATTAAGGGGAAAAAAGGTAAGGAAAAAAAACCACATTGAGGGAAGAAAATTAAAATTAAGAAAAACAAGTGATGCAAAAGAAAACAATTATTCCCCACTAACTGATGGATGCTCAATCAGTCCTGGAAAAACAGCAGCCCTGGCCCACATCCAGCCATTCCAGTTTTATTGCTGAGAAGAATATCATATGGTATGGAATTTCCCTTGGGCCACTTATGTCAGCTGTCCCCTCCCAACATCTTGTGTCCCCAGCCTCCTTGCTGGTGGGTGCAAGTGAGAAACAGAACATTCCCAGACACTGTGTGTGGACTGCTCAGCAAAAATGAAAACAGGAGTGGGTTATCAGCACTACCGCTGGATCTTCAGCACAAATTCAAATCATAGCTCTACACAAGTTAGTATGAAAAAATTTAACTATCCCAGCCAAAACCAGTATCCAGCAAGAATCAAGCTGTGTATCAACTTTTGCCTGCCTATTGGAGAAAAGGGAAAGAATTAATCTTTTATATGGCAATATGGTCAACACTTACAAAATATTATCATAATCAATTAATTTTGGAAAGAAATGCCATCAAGTACTATGATACTTGAACACTTTTCATGTATGCATTTTTAAATTGTGACTTTAATCAACAATATCAAGATGTTCAGGTAGGAGTGTAATTATTTTAGTTATATCATAATTGAGACATTAAAAAATGGAGTCACTAAATGAATAAGTGAAGGAATACTTGCATCTTGGACTGCATATAAATTTTCAGGAAGGAAGGAAGGAAGGAGATGCCCATGTGGTCACAATTACTCTCCAGTTTAAAATGTTATCTGTGCAGTAAAACTTGTGCGTTTTCTATGGAAGCAAGAAAGATTAATTTGAAAATGCTCTTCTGGATAAAGGTTTAGAATACAAGTTACCTCGGGTTTCATGAGGGAATGGTCATAATTCTTTGTTTAATATTCAAAGGTGAGAGCTGACAGCTTACCATTCTATATCTTGATAACAGGTTTTAGAAAGAATGCAGACATGATTACACTTTATCATAGCTGTTTTGATAGTGTGCATTTGATATGCTGTGAGAGTACTTAGCAGATCTGAACCCTGCCATGGCTGTGCCACAGATTCAGCAGGTCACAAGCAGAAGATAGGTACTTGACCAAAGTAAGGCAGTTCAGTTCATGTGCAGATGCAGAACTCTAAAGCCTAGTACAAACTGAGGGTAGGTTAAACAAGGATTTGCCTACTGTAATTGAGTGATCCTGGGATGGATGACAGCTAAGCAGTAATTAACAAGATTGCAGTTTTACAGTAAATCACCTTTTTCCTTATTTCAGTAATCCACACTGCAGAATGTAGACACCTCAGTTACTGCCAGACAATTCCCATTCAGTCAAAATGCATTAAAAAGCTGATGGTCAAGAAGCTCTACTTATTTTGGTCCATGAAAAATAGAATTTTGCTCATGGTCTAACAAAATGTCTAGTCCAGTTTAAAAGGCAACTTATACTTTTTAAAATCTTATAAATAAATATTCCCTTTATTTAAATATGCCAATGTAAGTCTGTTCAGTATCATTAATTGTTATTACCATAACAGCTTATCTTTATTGTAAAACTATAAATAATTTGGCTATCCCACAGTTCTTTTCTTTCTAAACAGATAAATTTTAGTAATTCATTCCCAATAGCCAAGATGTTTCACAAATCTTATGTTGAAGTCAAAAAAGTATCTTCTGATATTTTTATATGTACATTAGCCCACTTGACAGTTCTAATAATCTTCCACAATTTTGAGTGTCTCATATTAAAACAGAAGATATTATATGGCTTGTATTCTTAGTCCTGACTGTTCTATTAGTGGCTATCAGCAATGTTAACACTTTTAATTTAGAACCCACGTCCTCAACTATTTGGCTTATTCCTTGACTGATCTAAATTCTTTTATATTATTGTGAAATGGAATATTAGAATCTACCCCATAAAGGACTAGCACAGTATTGTAAGCAGACAATTTTATTGTTATATAAAATGTGCATAACTCTGTTTACTCAAATGACAAATACAAACATTTTTAGTATTAAAATTACAGGGTTTTTTCTTTGCCAAAGCTTCTAAACAGAAATACTCAAGCTGTCTACATGTACCTGTAGAGATAATTTCACTTAAATCAAGGAGAATTATGTGTTATGAATCAACACAGAGCTGTGACTTCAAATTCTAACTGGAATATAAAATATACCATATGAGCCCTCCTAATTAAATACGTCCAAACAGCATTTTTGTTTGCACTCTGAAAAATAGCCAGACCTGAGAACAAAAGAATTTTATCTTAGTCATCATAATTGACATTTTCTCTTCTGTTTTACCTCCATGTAGGGGGAAAACTATGATATATAGAAAGCTCTGAAGAGATCTTAAGGGAGACTGAGATTTACCTCAAAAACCAGCATTCATTCACTGAGGACAGTCACTTTTAGAGTGCTAGGCCCAGGCTCAGTTACCTTCTGCAGCTCAAAGTAAACAGTCTAAACCCATATCTCCTAATTTGCCCTGATCACAGAGTGCATCCCAATTTGTCAGAATTTGGTTAGAAATTCTATCCTGGACATGAAAAAAAAATTCTTCATTGTGAAGTTTATTAAAAACATAGATTTCTGTGAAAAGCTTTGGTTTCATCAACACAACATTTTCTTATGAAAAATGTTTCTCAAAACTATTTTCACCAGATCTTCCTTAAAGAGACAAGATGACAACTTTCTGATATAATTTAAAAGATATCTACTATCTTGCTTCTCATTTGGCATCAGAACAACCTTAGAAAAATGTGCATTATTCTGCAGCATTTGGAAAGTATCACTTTCTGAGAATGACATCTTAGTTTATGGGAAATCTCATAGACAATATTATCTAAGTTTAAAAGTAGATCAGAAGGAAGCTAAGATGTGTGGACCACAATTAAACTAAAAGAAATGGGTGCATTGACAGGCTCAGTTCTTGCCATATTTCGCCTGTAATGGCTTTGCAATTAGGTGAAAAGTCTAATGATTCAAAAGCTATCTCTTAAAATTATATTGGAACTAAAAGTGACAAGACAAAAAGAAAAGAATACTGTATAGAAAAGCTTCATCCAGCACCACAGTTAATCATAAGGCAGGAGAAATACCCTCTGAGGGCATAATTGAAATGTCCTGTGCAAAAAAATTCCTTTATCTTCAATTTTTATCATTTCTGAATTTTGAAGAATGTGCAGCTCAGTCAAAATCTGCAGTTTTCATCCTCAAAATTTCTCAAATTAGTACTTTAAAATGTGTAAGGATTTTACTCCATCTTTTCTTGAAGCCAATTCTTCTTATATCTTAAATGCTTAAAATATTATCCAGATCTGACATAAAGCACAGAGATCTTTGTGTGAGAGGGGGCATTTTGATTATAGTAGGTGATTTGGGGGTGGACAGGAGAGCAGTACAGTCCAACTCCAAGTAACACAGATGACTGAAAGTTTCTGTCATACCAGATATCAACATCTAGCATGTTTGAAAGAGAGCCTATGGACATAGAGACATTCATATCAGACTTGAAGTGTCATGTTAGTTTCATGTGAGGTCCAGATAATAAACAAAGACATTGTTAAGGTCCTTCCTGCCTGACAAAGATGGTTCACACAGCTGATGAGATTTAAAAATTCATTGTGGAATGAGCATCAGAGAAGTCCCTAATGATGAAGGCTGGCAACTTGTCAAGAAAATTTTCTCATTGCCTTAATTCATGATGACACAGAAATGTGTTTGGGTTCTGTTTTTATTGTCCTGCTACCCTCAGTGTAAGAATAGAAGATAATTAAAATATTCATTAGCGGTCTTGTAAATAAGTATGTTACTTCCTCATTTTAAGCTAAATAATTTTTAAAAATTTGTATACCCTTTCTTCAGTCCAGCACCTAAAATTGTATTGACAGATTCTGTGGCCCACTCTGCTCCAATCACAAAGGAGTTCCATTCAACTGCACATATATTGCAGGATATTGTCATGATAGAGAAAATGAAGCTCCATTGGGGACCAGCAAAGAAATGCTTCAAAGGACAAACAAAATCAGTATTCCCAGCTATTCATTAGTGTGCCCAACAGGAGAAAGAACCAAAATTCCCTTCTAGGGTGGCAAAAAAAAAAAGGCAGTTCTAATAAGCTGAACATGTGGCAAATGATCACTTTTCAGCCTTGTGGATCAAAGGGGTACAGCATCCAGCTCTGGGGTCTTCAGCACAGGAAAGACATGAACCAAATGGAGAGGGTCCAGAGGAGTGCCACAAAAATGACCAGAGGACTGGAGCATCTCTCCCATGAGGAAAGTCTAAGGGATTTGGCACTGTTCAGCCTGGAGAAGAGAAGGCTTTGGGGAAACTTAATGTGACCTTTCAGTACTTGAAGAGGACTAATAATAAATATGAGGTCAAACATTTTAGGAGGACCTGTTGTAATAGGACAAGGGCTAATGGTTTTAAACTTAAGGAGGGTAGATTTAGACTAGATTTAAGGAAGATATTTTTTTACAGTGAGGGTGGTGAAATGCTGGAACAGATTTCCCAGACTGGCAGAGGACCCAGTCTTGAAAGCATTCAAGATCAAGTGGGACAGGGCTTTGAGAAACCTCATCTAGATGAAGATGTCCCAAATTATTGTAGGAGGGTTGGACTAGATGACCTTTAAATGTTGGTTGCAGACCAAACTATTGTATGATTCTATGAAATGTGTTTATACCAAGTTACCATGCACAGCTCAGCCGTTCTGTCCTCCTTCCTATAATGCTGGATATTCCACAGGTTTGAGTAGTATATACTTTTCTATAACGAAGAAAGATAATGTTGTTATCTTGCCCTCTGGGCAAGTTTCACAAAGGATTGTCTTCCCCAGCTTCCTGCATATATCCAGCCAGCTGCAATCAAAACTTGCAACCTGCAGATTTTAAAGTGTAAAAAATGAAGCTGTGGAGGAGAAGGCAAACAAGTTTTGGACAACTTAAAAATATTTTTTAATGCAAAGTATTATTTCCACTAACCTAATGAAATGTTTGCATTAATAAAAGAGGCAAAAAAATAGCCTGGGTAGGATAAAGAAGAGTGTAAGCCTAAAGAAAGAAAGAAAGCGTTCAGTGGAGTGAATAACAGTGTATTAATTATAATATTTGTTTGATCTTGTCAGAAAACACTGTTATGAATGCTAATGTAAAAATGTCATTTTTTTGCTTGTTTAATGAAACCTGTCCTAGATGTAACTATTCAGAAAATTGCCACAAAGGCTACATACTTACACTAGGTATTATTCAATTTGCAGACAAAGCATGGAAGCTAAGTCTTAGTAAATAAAGTTTTCAGATCAGTCTTTTTCAATGGACTGTCTTTTCCATAATTAAGCACATTATGCAGTCATAGTTAAAATTATACAAACTGCCCTGGGATCTGGCAAGAAAAGATTGGTGTCCTCTCAAGGTCAGTACCCACATAAACAGTTAGCTACAGAATCAGTTTCACTTTTATACTTTCTCCTTCTGCCCTGTAAATCTTGATTTATTACATGTGCAGTGACATTATTTCAACAAGGGGATTGTAAGTGCCCCATTATAGAACCATTGATTGATGCAGATTTGCCCTCGGCAGAGACGAGAACTGATCTGAGCCCCCATACATCCTGAATAAACTTTGGAACGACGAGGAGGCCTTGAGGACATGGTGTGATGCCTGTCCTATTGCCATCACTTCATCCTCCTCTAAACACAATACTTGGTTAGAAGGGAGGATTATAGGTAACAGCCTTCAGGAGTAGGTTACCCAAGTGGATAGAAAAGCACTTAGTCTTAATAAGAGGACAGGAGTTGCCCTTGTCAACTTTTAAAAGTGGATATCTCCACATTGTTTCTTAAGCTGCACCATTTGCTGATTTTATGGCCAGATCCTGTGCTGAGGCACCCAGCCCTCATCATGCTGTCAGAAAGCACAAATGTTACTTGGTATCTTAGATAAGAGTGGAGTACCTTGAAAAGAGGCAAGAATAAATAACTATAATTAAAAATAGTTTATAGTATATAAATATATATA